>JACEGR010009476.1:0-26283 GCA_014170235.1 Listronotus bonariensis
ATAAAATTAAATGGATGGTATTTATTTGGGTACACGCCACAATAAAATTAAAAGTACTAAAAATAATTAATAGTTTAAAAAACTAAAAACACGCTTTTATATGCAACCGAACTAAAAATTAGAAAATAATTTTTCATTAAAAAAAATATTGTCATTTCATAGTAAAAAGCGTGGGGTGCATTTTACTATTTTTTCATAACTTTTCCATCATAGATATTTGCAAATATAATAATTATAACATTTAATATATTTATCACCCCACGCTTTTTTACTATGAAATGACAATATTTTTTTAATGAAAAATTATTTTCTAATTTTTAGTTCGGTTGCATATAAAAGCGTGTTTTTTAGTTTTTTTAAACTATTAATTATTTTTCATTTTTAGTTTCTGCTACTCTTGACAAAATGGCGAAAAAATTTTTAATGAACAAGAGTGGCAAATTTTAAAATTTTTCCAACAGATTGCAACTCACTAAAAAATTTCTTCTTCATTAAGTAGCAAAGTTTGAAATTTTGCCAACAGATGGCAATCCAGGCAATGTTTGGACCGTTGCCAATATATTGCAACCCACTAAAAAATTTCTTCTTCATTTAATAGCAAAGTTTGAAATGTTGCCAACAGGTGGCAACCTAGGTGTTGTTTTTATATTTTTATAATATAAAGGAAAATTTTTTTTTCCTGGCGATCCAAAAAAAGAATGTTAATTTTTATTAATTGCACATTATGTATTATGTATACATTACACATAATGTAATTTTTATTATGGAATCCTTGAACTAATGGTGCAACTAACCCTATATTTTTATTGTTCATAAAAATTGAACACCCATGGTGCAACTAACCAAATTGTGTAAAAACTAAAAAATTTCTTCTTCATTTAATAGCAAAGTTTGAAATGTTGCCAACAGATGGCATCCTAGGTGTTGTTTTTATAATATAATGGAATTTTTTTCCTGGCGATTCAAAAAAGATAACGGGATACTGTTTTTAAATTATTGCATCTTCATCGGTCCTTGACACGTGTGCAAAGTTTCAAAGAAATCGAATAGCTGGAAGTTGGTTAAAATTAGGCTCAAAGATTCCGTTACATAGATAGATAGATAGATAGTTACAACCCAAGTTAATAAAAGCGTGTTAAAAACCAAAAAGAAATTAAACAAGTAAAAAGATAATTAATAATCGACGTTTCGGTGGCAAATCTGTCACCGTTGTCAAGACAAATGGAATAAATATAATAAAATAAAAACTTACTATTATTTAGGTTTTAAAATTCAAATTTTTTATGTTTTTCTTGGATATTCTGAAAACTTTGACATTAAATGTCAAAACATGTTTCTCCCTAACCCTAGCATGGCTATGGGTTCACCTTTATCACCTTTATTAAGTAATATTTTTATGGAAAACTTTGAATCAAATTTTGTAGAAAATTATCAATATAAACCTTTAGTTTGGTGGAGATACATAGATGACATTTTTTCTATATACCAACATGACGAACACTGTTTAAATAATTTTTTAAGACACATTAATACACAAGAACCAACAATTAAGTTTACGTTAGAAAAAGAAAACAACTCACAACTACCATTTTTTTCACAATTTTGAAACAAAAATCTACAGAAAACCCACACATACAAATAGATACTTAAATTTTAACTCAAATCACCCCATAATGGTTAAAAAGGAAGTTGTCAAAAGTCTATTTGATAGAATTAAAGTCATTTGTTTTAATCAAAATATAAATATTCAAAAAGATTATTTAAAAAATATTTTAATTCAAAATAATTATCCTCTTGATTTTATAAATAATTGTTTCCTTGAATTTGAAACTCCAGTAATAAGACAAAATCAAAATAGACCTATTACAAATTTATTTTTACCATACATTCCCGGACTATCAAATAAAATTCAACGAATAGGGCATAAATTTAATATTCGCACAATCTTTAAAACACAAAACACAATCAGATCTCAATTAACAAAAACAAAACCATACAACTTAAATGAAAATACAAAAATGTCATTTATAAAATACCTTGCGAATGCAATAAGTTTTATATAGGTGAAACTTGTAGACCATTAGCCAAACGCATAAAAGAACATAGATCATACATTAAAAACACAGAATTTCATAAATCAAAAATCTGCCAACACGCATTTGATAACAATCATAGAATAAACTGGGATGCTTCGAGCATTTTAGCAAAGGAAATTTGTTCTTAAAAACGCAAAATCAAAGAAAGTGCGTATATATTATTAAATAAAGATAATTGTGTAGCATCAATTTCAGTTAATTTAAATAACACTTGGTTGCCTTTGCTTGATACTGAAGTATCTTCAGGAAGACTAAAAATTAACTAACTTCTCACCTTTTTTGTAAAATAAACAATCAATACATAAGCAACCAGTTATCTATGTCACTATGACACTATAACCAAACAAACATGTTTTGACATTTAATGTCAAAGTTTTCAGAATATCCAAGGAAATCATAAAAAAATTGAATTTTAAAACCTAAATAATAGTAAGTTTTTATTTTTATTATATTTATTCCATTTGTCTTGACAACGGTGGCAGATTTGCCACCGAAACGTCGATTATTAATTATCTTTTTACTTGTTTAAATTTTTTTGGTTTTTTAGTACTTTTAATTTTATTTTGGCGTGTACCCAAATAAATACCATCCATTAAATGAATCCGCCAAACTACAGAATATATCTTCAATATAAAATTAAAGTTACAAAAAAATTATAAGAAATAGAAAATATATTTAATTAATATTTGATGCTGTTTAGGTAGCAACAGAATACGCGCTTGCGCGATAGCCTAACGTAAACGAACGAACAAATTTCCAAAATGTAAACATCCGCAACAGGCAGTATGCCGAAGGTTTGAAACTGATGATTCCCGCACAGCCAATTCTGCAAGAATTCTGAAGCAGAAAGACACGATGTACTTCCCGCACTCAATGCCATGCCGAATGCAAAAATAATTATTGGCATTATACAAACTTAATAGAATATCTGAGCTGCAGTGACAAGACATGAAACGCAGGCGTAGCAGTTTCGGCGAAGTTTTGAACACATAGTATCAGTTTGACCATGCCACTAAAGTTTACTATCAAAAACAATACCTTATAGTGAACAGACTATCAGAAGAGGTAATAGAAGCAGAAGGATTATTTTCAAATAGTGTTTTTAAAAGTGTCTGTTTACAGCACAAAAAAACCACAGCCTTACTTTTATTTGTATTTAGGGATAGCTTATTTTTCTCCGACCAGTTTATTGATACACACTCTCCGTAGTAGTCTTTAAAATATGGATATCCTTTTCAACTATTAAGACATTTGTGTCATAAGCATAACATGTGGTTTTTATAGTTAATAAAACATTGTTAAGGTATTTTATAAGATCATTAGCGAAAATAACGTAAAGTATACCTCCGACAACGAGAAACCCTCAATTTTATGAAAGCTAGCAGACTTCTATCGCCGTTTACGCAGACTAATTGAAAGCGGTCTGAGAGTTATAAACTCATATAATCACAAGTTTTGTGTATATAATCTAGGCATAAGCAGTTGATGATTAACCGTATAAATGCTTAATTAAAATTAAGAAATAAACCCAATATACATAATTTGCATTTAAGAGCATTAACAATATTTAGTAAAAGGTCGGTCTGGGCTGTTTCGGTGTCTTGACACAAAACCATGCTGCGTATAAAAAAGTAAGCTAGGACTTTAATTTTTTTTAATAATTGATATATAAATACCATCCTAAAAACCCTAGAAAAAATAGGAATCAAGCTTATTTTTCGATAATAAGAATATACGTTAGTATAAAAAAAAATTAGCAATAGGCTTAAAGAAAATTAAATAATAATTGATTTATGCCATCTTAAAAACCTTAGAAATACTAGAAATCAAGCTCATTTCTCAACATTTAAAATAAACGTTAGTATATAAAAAATAAGCTATGGCTTTCAAAAAAACTAATTAATTGATCTTTAAATGCCATCCCAAAAACCCAAGAAATACTAGGAAACAATCTTATTCCTCGATAATTAGAATATACGTTAGTATATAAAAAAGTTAGAAATGGCTATTAAAAAATAAATAAATAATTGATTTTTAAATGTTATCTCAAAAACCATAAAAATACTAGGAATCAAGCTCATTCTTTGATAATTAGAATATACGTTTGTATATAAAAAGTAAGCCATGGTTTTTAAAAATATTAAATAATTGATCTTTAAATGTCATTCCAAAAACCCTAGAAATCCTAGGAATTAAGCCTATTCCTCGATAGTTAGAATATACGTTAGTATTACCTTTTTATGAATCGGAATAACAGGTCGCAACTTTTAGTTTTTGGAAAAAAACTACAGTACTGAAAGAAGAATTTATTCAGAAAGCCAAAGCATTTCTAAGTTGCTGCGCTCATTGTTTTAACACGTCATGAAAAATATTTTCATTACCCGTCGAATTGAAGTTTATAAGCCGATTGATTAGAGATACCCCTTCCATATTACTAATTGGCAGCAGAAAAAAGTCACTATCAGTAATATTAGTAAGAAAAGAATATATTAAAGTAATTTGCAACATTTTCGTCAGATAGTTTTCTATTTTGAAGTCACTCGTATTTCAATAAACGACGTACTCAATTTTACCTTATCTGTTGAGCTACAATAGACAAAATTTACAGTTATAAAAGAAAGTAATAATTTTATCGGCCTTAAAAATTCTTTATGGATTAAAAAGGTTTACAAAATCTTTTCTTTACCATCCCCAAGATTTTTGCCCTATCACCTAGGCTACTTTTTGAACAGAATATCATATTGTAGTGCCATTTAACCACTTATTTCTTTTTCTACTACTTATAATTTTTCAAAATAATAATGTTTTTACCCATAAAGTTAATTATCGCTTTGTCAGATACCACCTAGAAAAATAATGACTTGACGACTAACGACAGACATGCAAAAAATGTGAAATGTGACCTATTGGCTTTTAAAATTAAACTTGCAAGGTTGTTAAAAAGAACTCATCGGCATAATTTTGAAAAAGTATAAGAGTCCATGACAATTCATAGTCAAGTTTTTCTTACTGTTGTGGCAGTTAATAACGTGTTTTTCATAATTTTTATAATTTATTAAATTAGTGCAATAAACAATACAAGAAGAATTATTCTACAATTTGTGCTAAGTGTTTTGGTGTTGTCATCATGGATTCCGTAACAAATTCTGCCATGAAGCAAATGGTGCAAAGTCGGATTTGTTATGCCAACAGTTTAAGTGTAAATATTTAAGAACCCATGTTTCGTTACTTAATATAAAAATACGCGGAACGTAAGCTGGTAATTTGTATGAAATTTATTACCTTGTTTTCAAAAGTGTTTTTACTTCTAGCCGAGACACAAACCCAAAATCGTATATTTCTGTAAATATGGTAATTATTTTTGACAGTTTTGATCTACATACCCATTTTTATCAGCTGATTGACATAATTGCAACACTGCTGCTCCGAGTTAACTCTCAAACTCTCGAACCATCAGTTGGACAATGGCAACTTGTCGCTTCAACTAAAAACAGCACTTGTCCGATACCGCACGCTGCCCGATATCATATCAGACTTCCCCTATTTAATTTTATTTAATTTATAACACTGTAAATGAAACTGTTTAGACAATAAAAATAGTCAGTAAAAAAACACACAGCGCATTTCAATTAAAACAAAGCACTCTAAATAAATCTGTAATTTTTGTACTTATATTTACAATTTAATGACAAAATTTACTTTTTAAGGTTATTTCCTTCCCTCACCAGCACAAACATCAAAAGTTCAAGTGGAAAAATGGGGCAAGTGATACTTTATTTTAAAGGTTTCATATTCTTTGTTTTTCTTTGATCTTTAGTTTTTAAAATAGGTTGGGTAGTTTTATATTGATATTTACCTTTTTAACTTTTTATTGGTAAACATATAAAAATTTAAAATTTAGTAAAATATACTAATGCCCTGTATTATATTATCAGTTAAGGCTGTGGTTCAGTTGAACCCAACTGGTATTTAAGCCTGTCCATTTAAAATAAAAAGTTTTGGTCGTTTCCTGCTTAACCGAGTTAATAAAAAACTACTGAATTTTAAAACAGTGCACATTTATGTGGTATACCCCTTACCAAATTTTATTTTATTTTTAACAATAGAATAGAAACAGGGTCTAAGCAACTAGTTAAGTATTCGCCTTATAGTCCAATAGGCCGTGAGCGGTGGACCTTCGTCATTTTGTAAAAGCTGAAAAGTTTGTTAGCGCCTGCTTCCAACAGTTGGTTTTATTTTTTTGGAATATTTAAATAAAATAATTTTTGGGACATGCCTATTGAACAAACTCTACACCTCTTATTTAAAACGTTTTGTCTTATCTAGTTAAAAAACCGAAATATTGAACTTTATCGGACCATAGGGCCACACAAAAATGTTTGTCTGTCAAGTGGTTGGAAATGTCAAAACTGTCTGCCGACTGGAAGAGATATCTTTTAAAAAGGTACCCAAGTAACATAATATAAAATTTAGCGTTTACAAAACATCGAAAGATATTGGTACCTGGTACCTGCCAAAGCCACTATGAGCAAAACTTCATAGTCTCCCATCGCTTCTATTTATGTCTGGGAGCATTCACTGATAATGTTTCAGCTTTTGCAAAATGACGAAGGTCTGTCGCTCACGGGCTTTTATTCTATTATGTAGAGTAATTTATTCGTAAATTTTCAAACCGATTTAAACAAACCAAAGAAAGAAAATTTAAAGAGAGTTTAAAACTTTTAGGATAAGTTATTACTTGCCCACTTTCCCATTTGAACTTATTGACATATGTTTTTTGGAAGAGGAAATACTACGAACAAGTAAATTTTGACACAAAAATGTGTTTCCCTAAAAGAAATGATGTGTTTTAGGATTGTTTTATAGGTATGTATGTGTATGTGACATAAAGGGTGGAGAATCCATCAGCTTATAAAGGAAACAAATAGACTCTTCATGTACTTCGACCAGATCGAAAGGTATGTTGATCTTTGTACCCCTTATCTGCCAAGTTATTTTAACAGGATAGGTAGATAAATGCTGCATTAGGTAGGCTTTGACACTACTGCCTGTGCTATGCAGGCACGGTACAACCTCAACTATGCAGGCATCATCTCTATCCAGTGAGCAGTAATACAGCAATTTTATCTAGGCCTTTTATCCAATGCATCAAGATATGTATAACACTTGCTACATGGACAGTAGCCAATTTTATACGTA
The DNA here is from genome assembly GCA_014170235.1 of Listronotus bonariensis. Lineage (NCBI taxonomy): Eukaryota > Metazoa > Arthropoda > Insecta > Coleoptera > Curculionidae > Listronotus > Listronotus bonariensis. Next base: position 7,296 of record JACEGR010009476.1, read on the forward strand.
AACAATAATGAAATTAAACGGAGTATCTTGTTTTAATTAAAATGCCCTGTATTGCAATTTTTAAACGAATTTAAGATTTTATGCAAAAAAGGGGAGACAAGCTTTTTAAAAGAATAAACATCAAACAACCAAAAATTAAAAAAAAACGGTTGTAACCAATGACTACAAAAATTTGTAGTTCATTAAAAAACGGATAAACAAATAGCGACTTCAAAAAAAATAGTAAGCATTTTAGAAATGGCGCTATTTTGAAACACTTGCTTAATCGTCATGATTTTAATTAACCCTAATACCTTAATAAGGAAAAATAATAACTGTTAATAAAAAAATACTTTTTAATTTTTCCTCTTTTGTGTTTATAGTAATTTTCTTTTATTTTTCAGATTGACCATACCATATTGTCGTAGTATGTAGGTGCTCGTAATTGGTTATTTTTTTATTTAACCCTTTATAGGGCAAAAACTATTTTTTTCTACTACTGTATAAATAAGAAAACTTTGTGGTCCTAGCAACGCGAATGATAACGAAAGAGAACCTTCGTGTTACCTGGTTGCTAAGCGTTGCTAGCTACGAAAGTAATATTTTCAGCGCCTGGACAAAAAGTAAGAGTAAAAAAAAAGAAAATATGCTTGTGGGAAATATTAGGATTTATTTATAAAAAGTAACTAATTTATGACAAAATATTTTAAAAACTAGGTTAGGTATTGACATTAAAAGTAATTGTGCAATTTGAGCAATTACCAAAGAAATTGGAGGAATAATACTTGAATTAACAGTTTTTAAATTTGTTGTTGGGGTATCGTTATCACCTTTAACTACGTTAATATTCATATTTTCCACTGTTACTTCATTAGAGGAAATATTGGTAGGAATTTCGTGTAAAATCTTCTTTGAAATTTCCACCTTATTACTATAGGATTCAGCAATATATCCCTCCGCAACAGAAGAAGACTTCCAACCTCCATGTCTTTTTAAGTTCAAAATATCGACATCCGAAGCATTGGCAAGGAACGTAGTTGACGTTCTTCTAAAAGAATGGCCAGTGTATCTACTGATGTCTTCAAGCTTCAAAAACTTCGCAATTTCTTTAGGTACATTTGAAATAGTGTGCTTTCCAATTACTTGATTAACACATTTACCTCTTTCATAACGATACAATAAGCGCTCATCTAGAGCATTCCTTGTTCTCAGCTTAATATATTCCTGTAGAAATCTGACATAAGGAACTGAGCCTTCATCGTTGGTTACTACAAAGTTTCTTTTAACTTTATTTTTTACTATAGCCACGTCATTTCTTTTTTCTACATCACTTAGCTTCATTCTGTATATTTCGTCTGTCCGGCATGCCCCAGCCACTCCCATAATGGCTATTACTTTCATTGCTAAGTAACTTTGATCAGGCGCGTTAAGTAAAAACTTTATGATTTCTTCTTTTTAAAAATGTTTGACTTTTTTGCCTCATAACCATCGTTTTTCCTTTTAATAAAAGCAACTAGTTTCTTGAACTCCGAAATATCTTGATTTTTGTTTACGGAAATTGTTAACTTGAGCATGGAATATACAGACCAGAGGGTTGGTGGTGATAAAGACTCGGATTTTTCTTGAAAATACGCCAACATCACATTCTCGTCAATCCGCCCCACATTTTTTGTAGCAAGCCATTCAGAAAACGATTTATATGTTTGATGGTACCTCTCTTTAGATTTGTCTGGCAGAAGTGAGGCACCCGCAAGGTCAGCTGCCTTTTGGATGCCATTTTCATATTCATTTAACATTTTAAAATGGGAATGGATTTATACTAAATAAACAATAATTCAATATCTGACAAGTGCTGATGACAGACAATGTCAACAATAAATGTGTTGCTATGGATTAATTTTTAACAGGTAAAATTTCAAAATCTCTGATATTTCTATTAAAACATAATGTTAATGATTATTAAATTATGCGATACATAGAACAGTAGCAGAAAAATATAATACATTACACGATGCGAAAGGCCTTTTAAGTATTCGGAGTTTAAATAGCCTCGGCTTCGCCTCGGCCATTTAAAAACCACCTCACACCGAAAAGTAAACTTTCTCATCTTGTAATGTAAATAACTTTTTCTTAAAATTGATTTATATTTGGGTGAGGTGTTCTGTAGGTTATAAGGATCATGTGTGTACCTTTGACAGAGCTCTACGTGACGTATGAGCCAAAATATTTCAAAATAATATGCAAGTACATGAACATTTAGAGCATAATATTATGCTATTAAAATGTATTTACCTAAAAATATAAAACAAACAATGGTCTTTAAAATACGCTTAATCGAAAAACAATAACAAAAATAAAGGAAAACACTACATTTACACAAAACTTGTCTTGACTTTTTTTATTTTTTCTTTTGGGTCCCTTAACGTTCTTTGGGAGAATATATTCCCACCAAACTTAAATTTTCGTCTTGCTAAAAGAGACTGAAACTTGCCAAAACTCGACTATCATTAGTTATGACATGCTGGTTCTTCTAAAATATTTTGCTGGGAAATTATCATCTTAAGACCTATAAAGGGTTAAAAAATAAGTTAACACTTACAATATAGCAACATAAGACCTCATCGCTGTTTAGATTTAAGAGTTCCTAATGCAAGGATGTTTTATTAAAAAATGTATCAATGTGACTTAACTGGATTTATATATGTAATTGAACTGCCGATTTTAGGTTTGCTGCAAAGAAATTTAATAAAAACCTAGAATCTTACAAATTTCAAACAAATATTTCAATATTAATTATTAAATATAATAATATCTTAGTAAACATACACACATTTTATCCTAAATACGTATATAAGGGTGTATAAAAACAATTTTACAGATCAAAAAAAAATGTAATACAAGCCCATGACTTTAAGTATAAACCTCACTAAGAAAATAAAGAGTTGAGAAGTAAATGGTTAAATCCACAATTTACTTTTTAATTTAGTTATATTTGAAGTTTTATTACTAGTGACTTTTTATTTTTAATTTAGGTAATCAATAAAAAGTTTTAATTTTTAATGGTTACCCAAATTTTTAATTTTATAAAAATCAATTGTTACTTCAAATAGGTAAACTCGTTATTAAAAAAATTAACAATTTGGTGCTTAAACTAAACAAATAAGTAACGAGATTTTAAATCAATATGTTGTTGGTTGCTAAATGAAACAAAAGTAGTGTATTTTATTCAATACAATAAATCTTTAATATGGTGCTTACTTTGGTTAAAATAAACAAAAGGCTTTGATACTTTTAAATTATTTAAATTAATACATTTAAGAATATTTATTTCTTAGTTATGGCTAAGTGTTAGAGCAACATTTTATTTGTTGGAGTTCATAGGCAGGTTAAATAAAAAAAAATAATTTTCTCGGCGTACAATTTTTAAAACCTTTAAGTTAGATTGTCTTCAAAAAGTAAAAATAAAAAAATGTGGGCTGTACAGACATAATGTATTTAGGTTAGATTAAATGGTTTTTTGTTTATACTGTGTAAGGCTTTCCCGGCCATCCTCTGCTAAACCTAAGTTTTCTGGGCTATCTATATATATATTGGCATCCTCAGAAGGTTTCTAGTAGACTACTTTTGTACTACTGTGACAGTACTGTGACACACACAGGGTACGCAAGTAGTCTACTAGAAACCTCTTGAGGATGCCAACCACTCGCGCTTGCGAAACGTCAAGGGTACAAACTCTACAACGACGACTGAATAGCTAAGAAAACTTAAGTTTATTTTTGTTTAATTTTAAAGCAAGTAAAAAATAATTTGCATTTATAGCAAGCCATTGGTATTTATTAATAATTAATTAATAATACTAAATGACTGCGGTGCACCCACACGGAAAAAAAATCTGGTAAATATTCATGCAATTGTAACCTACACAGTTACAATGTGTAGCACTATAGGCCCCAGCTACACATTATAGTAAAACTCGTTCCGTTTTTGTAGCAAATAATGTGCAGTAGTATTTAATACTTTTGTAGCAGAACTTTATGTTACCGTACAGAGTAATAAACCATAATTGTAAGTAATACTTTCCAAATGTGGCAAAATGTGCTATGCCTTCTGCTAATTAATGCTACAATTTTGCAGTATCTATCTTGTATATGTCTAATCTAAGATTCACGTGAGCGGCAAGACATGCGAGACCGACCACGGTCGAATGTGGAATTGTAAAATCCATTCCAGATTCCAGCTAAATGACTATTATGCAATGAAAAAATCGTTTAATTTTACGTTTTACATTTCGCAATACTCAGCATTTTGAGAAAGGTACGGGGCCAATTTTCTTTGAATTTATAAAACAACTGATAGCTAATATCTGCAATAATGTGAACGTCCGCTTAATTGGTAGTTACTGTTGCTACAAAGTATTATCAATGAGCTCTGTCAATTACTGCTACAATCATATTGTTAAATAATAGAAACAAAAATATTTTCCATTAAAAAGGTAATTGAGATTTACCACATTTTCAATACTACTATAATGTAGTCAAGATTCAGATTTGGTTACTGTTGTTAGCTACTTTCATTCACTTTCATTCACTTACAAGAGACTAATCAGAACTCGATGATTTCTATAACAGAAAATTATTGACAAAAATTGTACTTAGAACGTCAATAATAAACATATTTAACACAACTTTTGCGCTACACTCTCATAGCACACAACGCCTTTCGATTATTTTTGCCGTGCGGGTTCAAAAATAGAGATAAAACAGCAAAAACCTAAAACTTAAAAATAAATTAATTTTCAAAGCTTTGCCTTTATTCATTCATCCAACTAGCAGTTTTCCGTCTTCGTAATAAAGTCGTCTGTTGGCCATATAAGCAGCAGTACGGTCGACATACTTAGAATTCCACGGCTCTTCTTATTATTGCACCATGTATATTTCAGGACATAAAATGAAAAGAAATGGACAGATATTGTGGTTTGTGATATGACGAAGTGCGCGCCCTTACTCCATTGAATTTAAATGAACAAATTTGGAACTGGATTACGGAGCTAGAGCTAAAAAGTCCCTTTGTTAAATAAGAATATACGACCACTATGTCTTTTTAACAAGACAGGATTTCGGTATTATGTTTTTGAAATTCATATTATACATATAAAAAAATATTAATCGTTTATTGACCCAATTTGGTGTAGTAATGTGTTTATAAATCGGGTTCAACTCTACAATCGTATAGTCTAGTAATAAACATAATAAATAAACTAAACCGAGTTTAAAATAAATAAAGTAAAACTAAAAATGGTAAAATTATAAATGGAAAAAAAAATTAAAAATGAATTCGGGTTATAACATGTGCGCTAAAGTACTAAACGTAAACAACTAAAGTAACACATTCTTTTATACTTTAGTACAAATGTTGTTACTCGACTTGTTTTATTTTTTTTTAATTCATTATTTTTGAATTTTTAGTTACTTTTTACTTTGAAGTCGGTTAAGTTTTTTTGGTTTTCATTTCTTAGTTTATTATTATTATTATTATTAGTAATATTATTTAATCGGTGACCATACACTATAAAATACTATTACATACCTCGTAACTATTTTCCTTACGTAAACTGTTCGCACAGAACGGCAATGCTGCCTGTAATTGGTATAAATTGGGTATAAACGGAACCCTTTGACAAAAAAATAGAATACACGCAAATGCACAGTAAAATAAAATTTTAAAATATATATTACCTAAATGACAATTTCAAGATAAATTAAACAATTTTGACGTTACATTTACTTCCTTGGTTGTTCAATTGACCAGCATAGATTATTATTAAAGCATATAATTACTAGAGGCAGCTTTGCCATACGTCAGAGAGCAAAAAATAAGTCTAGTACTTTTTTCTCTCGCGATACTGACTTGATTTTCTTATGGGACCACCGCGGAAGTTCACTTTTTCAGAATAAAAAAGATTAAATCGGTCCACAATCCACAATTGGCGAAGTAATCGGTGTTCATACATGAAAAACATTTTTTTAAGTCACTTAAGAAATTAAAATTTACTTGAATGTGAAATTTACCATTTGACCTTAATAATTCAGTTTGATTACGATTTATATAAAATAGGCTTTTTTATATTTATTAATTTAGTTGTTTTATAGATCGCAGTAGGAGAGCTAAAAAGAAAGAAATGTGTGAGTTTACACGAAAGTGCAAGATATTTGTTAAAAATGGATGGGAATATATATATATATATATATATATATATATATATATATATATATATATAATTATCTTTTGACATAAAAAGAATTCTGACGAGGCGATGCACTTGTGAACAATCTTTCCTATTACGGTTTTTCAGCACACCTTTTTCTTGGTTCTTAAGTTAAAAGAAAGTAATTCTTTTAGTTTAAACAAATGGAGAAGTTCTTTGCAAAATTTCATAGGTCAGTTTTTTTTCAAAAATTGCCTTGTACAGAGTGGGCCAAAGTTGGTTACCCATTTTAAGTGTTTTTTTGTCCTTCTCCTTAAATCGTTTTAATTTTGTCTTAGGATTAAAAAGAAATTTATAATAGACCACTTGTCAGTTCCCTAACGCAAAAAAGTTATCGAAAACGAATACTTAAGTAACTAAAAGCCCACTAGCGGGGCGAGGTGGGCGAGGGAGGGAGGCGGCTGCCTGCTTCGGGCCTCCTGTTCGAGTGGGCCCCCAAAGGGGGATTATTATAGAAAAAAGGTATACTTTTTTTCTAACTTGGGGTGATTAACTTGTTTTTACAAGGAAAATTGAAGAAAGAGTGAGGTTGAAACCATAGAAATAGCGAAAAGGGTCCCCGTTAGGGACCTTTTTTGCTTAACTAGTTTTTAGAAAGAGGGGTCCTGACTACTGCCCGACGTTAAGAAAGTAATTTAGTTTGCTTAAAGGGCTTCGTTATGGAGGTGAGAACGTTTATTTTTTGCTTCTTTAATTTTTTGTCCATACAAGAAAAAAAAGTCATAAAGTGGTATGCGCCCCAATGATATTTGCCGCCCCGGGTCCCAACACCTCTAGCTATGCCACTATAAAAGCCAATTAGTGACGGCATTGGAAAGGTAGTGTGAAAAAAGATGAAGGCGGGCATCTATCCATCTATAGATTATTTTTACACAAAAATTTCTAAAGAATATACATTTTTATACATCTTGTTATTGTTTAAAAAAATAATATACTGAACTAAAATACAATATTTAAAAATAAATAGTTTACCTACTTTTGACCCACCCCTTATTATTCGATCTAATAAAAAATAAACTATTAATTTGGAGACTACAGACCTAACTTAACTACCTAATATTTTTATTTTTCCAAAAAAATACTAATGTTAAGCGGTTTTTAAATTTAAAACTAGATGTATAGTATTTTTTTCCTAATTGTTGGTACCAGTACATGGTATATAAACTTAAAATTATTTAAAAAGGCGTTATTTTATTATATGACCCACCCATCCTTAATAATGTCTAATTCGTGTTTTAACATCTTTAAACTACAGCAGAACCATAAGAATATAATGTTTTTATAGTCGTTGATATAATAAGAACACTCGACCCGTATCTCTATAGCCAAATTAACTTAATATAACCTAATAAAGGTTGGTCTCGTAGCCAGCAGGTAAGAAATTACTGTTTGCAAAACAAGGAAGCAAATATTTGCGATGTTGCCCTACCTACTTGGGGGAACAATAAACCGTTATTGACTATTAATACGGCAAGTAGAGCTAAGAGTTCTCTTTACCTATTTCATAAGCTTAAGGCCTGGTCGTCTATGTAAAAGTCATGGGTGTCGCCAAGGATTTTTAAATCATTTTATTTAAAAATTGAGACATGGGACCAACATCAAATTTCTACCAGATACTATTAATACTAAGAGGGACACTAAAGAACTTTTTATTTTGGAATTTACGAATAAAAGTTTTTTGTCCCCCCTAGGAAAATCTAGGTTTTAAAAGTGATTTTTTTTTGTACTTTTTTCGTAAATTTGATCAAATTTTATTGACAAATTCTAAATTTTGCAAAATTATCTGTATTTTTAAAAACCATTGTCACTTGAATTACTTCCACTCTACAATTTTTTTATGCAAAATTTTTAAATGCCTTTAATTATTAGAAAGTCAGATATTTTGGGAAATTTAGGATTTGTCGATAAAATTTGATTAAACCTACGAAAAAATACAAATAAAGGATTCGCTTTTAAATCTTAGATTTTTATAGGAGGGGGGTAACTTTTTTCGCAAATTCCAAAATATTTTTTCCTTACCAAAGAGTTCTTTAAGCATTAATAGCATCTGATATTAATTTGGTGTGGGTCCCATGTAAATGTATACAGGGTTTTCTGTGTGTGGGTAGCTCTAATGACAAACTTTAAGGAATGAATATCCAATAAAAAATTGGGAAAATACTTGTTATAAATACAAGGTGGGTTTGTAAAAGTTTCATATTTTATTCTAATTAAGCCAGTAAGAATTTGTTTTTTTAGCTTTTAAACTTTTTTCGTATTTTGCTTAGTTTTTGAGAAATACATAAAATTTACTTAATTTAATATGCTTGAACTACTTAAAATACATAAGAAATATTTTTAAAATACTTAATATGAAAAAATTCGTTAGTTTAAATAATGTACATGGTAACACATTTGGTGCTTGTTGTTTAGGGTGTATACTTATTTTAAGGTAATAATTAATATAATTTTCATACGAAAATTTTTCTAATGTTCTGGTTATGGCTTATAGTCTAGTGGTATGGAATTAAGTGTTTTTTTCTCACAAACTAAATAAGAAAGAAAAACAAATAAGGGGCTAAAAAGCTGTATTTTAATTGCCTAATTTAAATAAAATATAAAATTTGCACAAAATTCACTGACGTACATTTTTTTGTCAAAAATATTCGTTTAATTGCCGCTTAAGACGTCACTGGACTAAATAAATTAAATTAAGTTGGAGCTTGATAAACCTTTTATTGTTTCACTGCCAAATTGTTTACTTTATATAAACTTTTGTTCTAAATATATTTACTTTTTAGATAAGGAGTAATAATTTTTTTTAATGTATGCCACTGTTTTTTTCTTGACAACTTTTGACTAAAATATTTTATTTTTCTTTTGTTCTTAAAAATAGTTTTTTTCTCCAAAAAAAATAGGATATTTATTTGCTTGGTCAAATGGCTATAACGTGGTGATTAAATAAGATATGTGTTGTTGCTGTTTCAAGAACCCTCTTTAAAATATTTTAGGGATTTCTTTAAATCCTATGCTTAATTTTAAAGTAGCAAAAGGCCTTCAAAAATTTTCCACCATGTATATCAAAAAATAAGAAAATTTGAAATTAAGCGCATGTTTTTTTTTTTAATGAACCCAGGAATTGCCTTCTTTAATATTTAACATTACTTTTAACACTTTGTACAAACAATTTGAATTTTTTTTCGATAAAATAAATTATTAAATTGCTTTAATGCGTGACCAAATAATGACATGACATGTTTTTAGTGTTGTTTACAAAAAAAAATGTTTTTATAAAATTATTTTGTAAACTTCTAGTTTTTAAAGGATGACTTATTTAAAACATTAACTACATTTTAACAACAGGAAAAGTTACTACAAACATAATAATAATAGTCCTACAGCATAAATTAGTAAATCCTGACATACAGCTAAATAAAATGTAGTCGTTGTGTTATTCTAAACAGAACAAGTTGTAAAGTTCATGAAACAGTTTAAGCGTTTTAGTATTACGTTAATGTTTAATTTTTATTTAAAAGTTTTAAAGCCTATTTTAACAAGTCAAAAGTGGAATTTACGCATTTATTTTATTGCCTTTTACCATTTTAATAATTTTAAATATGGTAATAAAAAGTAAATACATATTTAAATACAAAAAAATATAAAGAGCTTCAAATTAAAACACAGTTTTTGATACAATACATTTTTTCGAATACGTCACAATTCTTGTAAGTTTTTTAATCGAAATATTATATATTTATATATTTATATATTTATATATTTATATATTTATATATTTATATATTTATATATTTATATATTTATATATTTATATATTTATATATTTATATATTTATATATTTATATATTTATATATTTATATATTTATATATTTATATATTTATATATTTATATATCTATATATTTATATATTTATAATATATTTTATAAAAAAATACATTATTTAAATTTATACGTTTACATTTCTTGTATTTAAACGTTTTATTACCATGAAGAATATAATTCGCAAATACTTCTAACAGTACTTAAGCAAGTATGACACGCATGTATTTTATTGTAACGGGATTAACACGTCTTATATACAAAGAGATGTCAAAATTATCTTGAAAAATAAAATATGGTTAGGTTTTCATTATTTTTCATAAATTATTTATAATTATAACTATTTTACAATGTAGAGTCAAAAGGATATAATGTCCTAACAACAGCTCTTATGACGTCATATCTTAATGAAATCTTTAATGATCAACCAAGTTGTGGTACATATTTTAAATTTCAAATATTTAAAAACATTTTTTGTTGTTATATTGGAAATTTATATTAGGATATGGTTTGCTTTATCTTAGCATAAGTAAAAGATTATGATTTATATATAAACTCGTATAAAATTCATTTTAGCTTAAAAATTAGTAAATTTTACTGCAACAAAAAGACGCGGGTAAAACTCCCTTAACATTAATATTAACAGTTCGTTAAGCACAGAGTGGATATAATTTTACAAAACAACATTTAAAATATTTGTTTTAACGACTTAAAGTATGTAAGTATTTTTGTTTTTGGAAATGGGAAATATTTTCATTATTATTTTCCATTTTCGTAAAATAAATGTTGTTTTAGATAATTGAAATTTCAACAACGAAAAATCTAACATAATCATTTGCTACATTCAGTGCTGCGTAAATACTATATTATTAGATCTTTATTTTTTGGGTGTGCTTTTTTATAGTAAATTTATGTCTACAGGATGGTCCGAAAACAAGTGACAAATATATATTTTTTTATGGAACTATCAATTTTTATAACATTTTTAAATATATCTAACTATAGCCTATAGTCTAACTATATTGTATGTACCATTTTCTGTACCTGAAGTGACAGTTATCGGAAAATGATTAACGATTTATTTCAAAATGTGTAACACATAGGTTGTGTCCCTATAAATTTGAAAGAAAATGAATGGATGTTTCTCGATAACTGTTATTTTAAGGTATAGGATGTAGTATATAGAACATGGTTAGAATTTGTAGCAGAATTTAAAAATGTGATAAAAAGTAGGTGCTGCCATTTAATAAAAATATAGTTGATATTCGGTGCATATTTTTGGTAACCGCAGCGAAAAATAAGTATCAATGTGTTTAACCGTTCTTCTAAATAACATACAAGTTTATTTTAAGGAAATCTATTTTAACCCAGGCGACCCACTCTATGTATTAATTATGTACGATTAAGAAATTCATGCATGTTTTTTTAAACTTTTTGAATAAATTGGGTTTTTCAATGATTTTTTTGGTAAATAAAAAAACTATTAAAAATTAATTAAACGTACACCAAAATTTATTAGAAATAATTAAGATACAACTGTTCTACCATGAATTGCAATAACTTACAAAAAAATTAGCAACATTGGAATGTTATTATACAAAAAAGCCCACAGGGTTAAGAAAAGTAGTGGTATAAGGGCGCACTGGCTTATAAAAATATTTTCGAATAATTATATTTAAAAACTGGGACATGGAACCCACCCTAATGCCAGATGCTAGTGGCCTTAAGAGGAACAAATCGGTAAAGAAAATTTTAATTTTTGAAATTTTTTAGATACATATTTACTTATTTAACCTGTTTGCTGTTTTTTAGTGCAAATTAGTAAATATGGGTCTATAATAAACTAAACTGCTGTCATACCTATAAGTAGTTCTTACAATGGAAGCCTATTAATTAAATATTATTATATCTTTGACAGTTACAAACACTCTGACAGTTACAAAATTAATTAAAAATAGTTAAAACCAAGATATTAATTTTTTCTTCACTTTTAATCGTTAATGAGTTAATCAGCATACTGTTGATATCTCAGAAACCAGCAATAATTGATGTATAGGGTGTTATACATTTTTAATGTAGAATTTGATAAAGAGCCAAAATTTGTTAAAATTTACAGGGTGTTTTATTTAAAAAACCTACTTGACAATAAAATTATATAATTTTAAAATAAAATTATATTTTTTTATTATAATACCAAGTATAAGATTAAAATCGTATGTAACTTATTTAATTCTTACTTACAAAACCCTTTCCACTAACGATGAAATGTAATTATGCGTGAAAACTGAGAGGACCGTAAAATTTACCTATATACCTCAGCTGAAACGTGATATAAGGGTATAAAAGTTTTACTCCATTCCAAGTTAACAGACATGTATAAGCAATTTATTAAATACTAGAAACATATATAATATTATTTAAACCATGCCTTAATTTATTTTTCAAGTGTAGCCTAATTGAACCTTGGTTAATTTTTTATATGAATACCTATTTAAATTGTTAGGAACATTTTTTGTATTAGTTTACATTATGTATTTTGCGCTTTTTTCTATAGGATTATTTTTTAACGTAATATGGTAAAAATTATAGCAGGGGATATCCGGGAAGTGTTGCTTACTTAAGCAAATTTGATTATTGTGAAGTGTCAGTAGTAACAATAAGTCTCTAGTAAAAGAGGCGTTAATTGCTTATATCTATTGTTTATAATAAAGGTTAGCTTAATTTTTGGATAAGTCATCATTTTTAGTAAAAAAACTTAAAACAACAACAAAGTTTGTATTTCTTTGGATACTAACATTTACTTGGTATTTTGTTGAAACAAATAAGGTTGCTATTTGTTTAATATATTTTTTAGTAATTAAAACAAAAGCTTAAACTATGCTAGACGAAAAAATCGAATAACTAGTTTTTAGAGCAAAGCATGATCGTAAAAAAATTATATACGCACATATTGTTCTATTCTATTTAAATATTGTTTATTTAAAACATTTTTCCCGGAAACAATATTGCTAGTTTTCTAAATATATTTACATATGCCAATGCCTGGTACATATTTGTGTTACAGCAATTAATTTTAAAATATAAAACATGTGACCTAATTTTCGGTTTGCTGAATATTTTTAATTTTTACTAGTAAATAATTTTATTACAAAAAATACAAAACCTAATATTAGAACCTAAACAAATTACTTATTACGACCTCATATACAAATAAAAATATATATATTTATGTAGTGTATTTTGGTTTAAGAAATCGTTTTAGAAACAACACTTTAATTACAAAGTAATTTAATAGGACTCGTATGACTCACAGCAGTTGCCTGCGGTCCGTGCTGTACGAGTCATACTCCTGATAAATGAGTACCATTCCGTGCGCGTCCCATATTGTACTCTTTTATAACTATGTTAAAAAAGTGTATCAAATATTTTACCAAAAATTAATTACTAGTTCCCCATTCAATAATTGATAAGGCCATTGAAATCCGCAAAGCAGGCGCAGGAGAAAATAGGGAAGACCCTAAATTGCCATGTATATCGCAGTTGGATCGCCGCAATTGCAAACATATTTCGTTACTTCACAAATCGATGCAGCAACTAAACGTGCACAAACAACTTAAAACAACAAAAATACTGACTCCTAAAATCCAAAAATTGATTTTGAAATTGGATAGCAGCATTGGTTTTAAGCATTGTCAAGCATCAACATTATTTTCACATTTTTTTTGTGTAATTAAAGTTTTTTGGATATGTATAGTTTTTATGTAATATTTTTAAAGTGTAAAAAAATTGCACATAATAACTCTTACCATTTGCAGTCATTGTGAAAATTGTTAGGATTTTCACTTCTTGTACAACCATTTTTGCCTACCACCTCTAAAGTTTTAAAGTAATATCCTAATTTATTATTAATTAATATTATTTTTTTATTTTAATAATAGAAACGAATATTAAATAAAACGTTATTACAACAATTATATTAAAACCTTTATACTTTTTTACACCTAATTTGTTTAAAAATTGCATTGTTTTCCTGGTATTTCAATAGTCGTAAAAAAGTATAGTAGATATGCAACGCTCAGGGAATACTTATTTCCCTCTCGTAACACTCGCCTGCGTTTCGTGCTGTACGAATAATACTCGTGGAAAATGAGTAACATTCCGTACTCGTCCAATATTATACTTCTTTATAACAGTGTTAGAAAATAGGTGTATCCTACATTTTAACAGAAATAAATTAGTAGTTACACATTCAATTAGTTCCGCAAGTACTTTATTAAGCAATTGAAATCCTTCAACAGGCGCCTAAATTAAATCACGTGAGAAAATAGGGAAGACCCTAAATTGCCCTGTATATCGCAGCTGGAACGTGACAATTGCAAACATATTCCGTTACTTCACGAATCGATGCCCCAACTAGACGTGCACCCATATTAAAACCCAATTTTCTTCTCGTAATTTGATTTTATAAGGTCGCGCGCCGACCGATTCCTCCCCCACTTCCCGGCGCCCTGTGAAAATTTGGAGAAGGGAGATTCCATGTCCCCACTGCCGGATTTTCCTGATGCTGAAAAACACACCCCGCAAACTCAGTTGTTTACTCCTAGTGAATGGGGTAACATCATGTTGTGTTACAGATTTTAAAAATTCGTCTCTCGGGAGTGACACAGAACTTTAGTTTTGTGATAAGTGATTAAAAGGTGTGTATATATGTAAAGAGCTTATATGGTCCTTTTTAGATAAACACCAAAGTGTTTAACGCTTTTCGTAGTAGCTTTTAAATGTGCTTTAGTAACATTAGGATAAAAATATAAAGTTTTAGTGCTGCAATGTTATAGAACACACTAAAAAGTACGTACATACATGTTTCATTGGATTATGGAACGCATTGTTTGCTGCTTATGGAATATAAGGATATTCCAAATATAAGAGGGTTATTCATTAAATACCTTTCTATTGCTTATTTAAAACACGTAGATTTTTATAACCGTTAACTGACCCTTTATTTAGTTTAAAACATGTGTCCTTAAATTTTTTAGGTCTCTGCAAATACTGAACAATATCCGCCTATTTTCTAACAAGCGCTTTTTACCTTATAATAAAGTTTTTTTAAATAAAAAACATTTAAAATAAGATTTACTTTAATTTTTAGGTAATAAAAGCTTTTACCTTATAATGCATTTTATCCTGTTTTAAGAGGTTTTAACTTATGTTTTGACCCTTGAATATTTATTGTTTTTAACCTTTGTTTATATTGGGGTTTTCTCTAAATATTACATTATTAAGTTTAGAAAACAATTAAAACTCTTTTTAAAGTTTTTTAATAAATTTATATTAAGTATTTTAAATCTCTGCATTACCAAGAACCTATGATGTCCTTTGCGAAAAATATAAGTAGGAATTTTTGTACCAGTTCTTTTCCGCCACTAGCTTTGGAAGATGAAATTGTTTCTACCGCTAAAGGAAAGGCAGAATTATTTGCTAAACAATTTACTGCCAATTCAACCCTTGACCCTCCCGTTAATCATCCAATTCCAGCGGTTACCCCAGTTCCTCATAAAATGCCCGATATTATTTTTAAGGTAAAACACATTAAGCGTATCCTTTCTTCTCTTAACACCAAGAAATCGTCTGGGCTAGATGGCATACCAACAATCGTTTTAAAAAATGTGCTCCAGAACTTGCACCAATCTTAACTCGTCTCTTTCGAATTTCTTACGACACAGGTATCTTTCCGGAAAGCTGGAAAGCTGCACGTGTTCAACCTATTCCCAAGAAAGGATCTAAATCTCTTCCATCTAACTATAGACCAATTTCAATTCTCTCAGTTCTTTGTAAAGTACTGGAAAAACTAATTAATTCACAAATTCTTAAGTACGTAGAAAAACACAAAATTTTGCATGACAGGCAGTATGGATTTCGCCACAAAAGATCTACAGCAGATCTTCTTTCCTTCGTATCACACTGCTGGAATAAGTTTCTTGAGTTTCTAGGTGAGTCCCAGATCGTTGCTCTTGATATATCCAAAGCTTTTGACCAGGTCTGGCATGCCGCACTTCTTAATAAACTTCCCTCCTATGGTCTTTCAACTAAACTCTGTACTTGGCTCTCTAGTTATCTATCTGATCGTCGTATATCAGTTATTGTGGACGGCCATTCTTCAAGCTTTCACCAAGTAAATGCTGAGTCCCTCAGGGCTCAGTTCTGGCACCAACATTGTTTCTTCTTCACATCAACGACCTTCTCTCGTCCACAACTAATTCCATTCATAGTTTCGCCGACGATAGTACCCTTCACTCCAGTTTTCAGGTTCCTAAACCCATTACTAAACCTGACTTAGAAAACAAACGCAGAGCGATGCAGATATCTCTTTCGTAGGATCTTAATTTAATATTGGATTGGGGCGCTAAAAATCTCGTCCATTTTAATGCATCCAAAACACAATCAGGTTCCTTGTCGCGAAAAGAGTCATCAAATACTCATCCTCTACTTATGAGCGGCCAAGTTTTACAGAGCAAAGACACCTTTAATCTTGTGGGCGTCACATTTGAAAGTAACCTTAACTGGCATAATTACATTGTATCTATAGCCACGGCAGCTTCAAAAGCTTGGATTTCTCTTTCGAGCCAAAAAGTATTTTTCCCCTTCTAATTTATACACTTTATATGTGTCCCAAATCCGACCTCCTTGGAATATTGTTCTCATATCTGGGGCATGGCGTCCCCCACAACCCTAAGCATTCTTGACTCTATTCAAAGAAGAGCTATTCGTCTCATTAATGATCCTTCACTTACAGAAAGGCTTCCCTCTCTTGCACATCGTCGGGCTGTGGGGGATTTATCGCTTTTTATAGATACTTCCATGGCTTCTGCTCTGAAGAATTGTCCAGTATAGTTCCTCCACTTACGGTTCCCAACAGAGAAACTCGTGGTTCCGCGCGTATGCATCCCTATACGGTCCAACTGGACAGGCCCCGAACTTCCCACTTTGTTCGTTCTTTTATCCCTAGAGTTTCTAGGTTGTGGAACCTGCTGCCCGCGGAGGTCTTTCCTTCCCCCAAATCTTCAAGTATTTAAGTCCCGTGTCAACAAACTCCCTCTTACCTCGCTTAAGACACCCACGGTACGTTAGTATTTAGGCTTTTAGCCTTTGTGGTTTGTCCAAAGAAAAAAAAATATATTAACCCTAAAAATAAAAATCATAGTTCATAACCTGAAATCTTATTGGGCTGTGACGCAACGGTTTGAAAACCTACATTTTCTTGATTAATATTTATATTGTCATTTTCGAATACGGTTTGAACCACTCCAACGAATGCGTTTAGCAAGAAAATTTGAATTAAATCTAAGATTGTACAGCAAATCTTTACGACTAATCGACTTTTAGATTGGATGTGTCTTTGTGCAAAAGTCTACGCAACTTGTTGCATTCATTGTCTGTAATACTGTCTATACAACCTGTCGCACAGCAAATTGCATAGTCTGTGGGCCGTTTAAAAAAAAAATAATACTGATGATTTTGAAAATACAGAACTTTTGTTAGAGTTGTAAAATAAAAAAAAATAAAAAGTTAAAAGATTCATAACCTTAAGGTAAAAGTTGCGCTGCGAAAGTATGTAAAACTCAATAAAAAAAGTAAATGGATTTTTTCTAATTACAAACATTTATTTACATAAGATAATTATATACAAAGTCAAAGTTTGTATCTTGCCTGCGGCTACTGACAATAAAATAAACTTAGTTTTAATGTCATTCGCCATCGGCATTAAACTAATGGCCATTTAGCAATCAAGCTAGCTAATAAACCTGCAATAAAATTACTAATACATATAAAGATGGTTTTATTAAGATTAAACTGTAACTGTCATAGAAATACATGGTGGCGCAGAATGAACCTTATGATGTAAATATTTTACACTTTTATTTTTATTTATTATACAGTATGTCTAATTTTCCGCCAAAAAATAATTTACCTGTATTTTTTCTTAACTTTGACAAGCTCCGATGTCAAAATAGGGCCGGTATTGTAAGTGTCTGGCCTTATTTCATTGTGCAATATTTCTCTAATGTTAGCTATGATATGATGATGTTAATAAACTATAATTTTTGTACTACAGGGCTAACCTAAAAATGACGCGTGTCTGGCGTCACATTAGGTGGCGTGTGGTCTTTTGTTTAGTAATCTTCAATATTGTTACAACTTATTGAGCCCAAATTTAGCCGTGTAAAACCACGACAATAACCAATCACAAAATATTCGTAAAATATATTGTCGAAATTTATTCTAACAATATATTGGAGCAAAGACTTGCCGTGTAAAACCCGCTTTAGCCTTCGTGGATTGTCCAAAGAGAAAAAAAAGTCGATATCTACTGCCGATCACTGATTCAGACACCCACGACTCGTTAGTACCTACTGAAATTTTAAGCCTTCGTATATTGTTACCAAGAAAAAAACACCTTGTATATTATATTCATTAGCGAAACGCATTAGAAGCGAAATTATTTTTGCAGCAGCGAAAGTAACCGCACGCACCGAAACATGGCGCGGATTCGAAATAATTAATTTTGAGTTAAACCGGGATTACGACTCCGTGCCAATTAACTTTATCATCGTCGCGCATCGTGTTGAATTTCAGCTACTAAATGGTTTCTAATTGCGAAATTGTTATCGCCATTTTGGCATGTAAACCGTAAAGTGGTTAGTTTAGAATTGTTTAGCCTACGCGCGAAGTTTATAGTGCAAGATCCGGCTATATAAATGGACCCTCATCCTTTTTTTTAATAATTTTTTTTTAACAATAAAAGTCATTAATAAATAAACTCCCAGGGGATTGGCAAACCATATCCGGGGCTGATATGGTGTAATTAAAATTAAAAAAATGACATGAATACCGTCACATTTTTTTTTTTAATTTATATAAATGAAA
>JACEGR010009477.1:0-26281 GCA_014170235.1 Listronotus bonariensis
TGAAATGAAATGAAATATTTATTATCAGTCAAATTGAGTTACAACAACAACTTGTCAAAAACGTCAAATAACTTAATTAATTTAAAACCTAGCCTAACTATTCAAAAATACAAAAATATAAAAACTTACAATTCGGACAAATAAAAAAATAATAATTAGACAAACAATTAGTATACAATTTAAGACAATCAGAACAGTTCTTAAAAACTTACAAAGATAAAAAAACAGAAGACCAAACTATATCAATTTATTTAGTTAGTTATAGTTATCCAACCGATCATAGAAGTATTCCTCCACAGAATAGTATGCCCGTTGAGCCAACAGCGTTTTAACTCTTGCGAAAAAGATTCTGTTTGATTTAATATCCCTTAAGTGATTTGGTAAGTGATTATAGCACTTTATACCCATGTACTCAAAAGAGTTTTGACCCACTGTAAGCCGACTAAAAGGTTGTTGTAAGAGGTTTTTATTTCGGGTCGGGTATGAATGCACTTCGTGTCTCTGTATAAAGTCACGCTTGCACGTTCTAATATTTTGCACCAGTGCAAATATATAGAGACCTGGAAAAGTAAGAATATTCAAGTTAATAAAGCTGTCCCTGCAGGTCTCAAGAGGTTTTAGTTTCGCTATCACACGGATAACCTTTTTTGCAGTACAAACACTCTATGTGCTTCACTGCTCCCTCCCCAAAATAGAAGTCCATATTCCATTACGGATCGAAAGAGGCCATTATACATAAGCATCAAGATGTTTCGGTTTACAGTGTTACAAAGTTGGTGAAAGAGAAAGCAAACGGAACTAAGTTTTTTACAAATGTAGTCGATATGATCTGACCAAGTGATTTTGTGATCAATATATATTCCCAGAAACTTTGTGCTGTAAACTTGTTCAATTGATTTTCCATTTAATCTTAGTAGGAGACTTGTATCCGTTGACTTATTTTTAGGACAAAAATGTACTAAGTTGGTCTTGGAGCTGTTTAGTATAAGTCCATTTCGCTTACACCACCCAGACATTTCAATAATGGACCTCTGTGACCTTACTATTGAGGAACTTAAGTCCTGCTCAGCTATCAACATGTTGGTGTCATCAGCATAAATTACGGTACTTCCACTAATATTACATGACAATGGCAGGTCATTAATAAAGCAGCAAAACAGAATCGGTGACAGAATTGACCCTTGCGGAGTGCCGACCCGGATGGGCTGTGGTTTAGATCTGCTTTCGCCAACCTGCACCGCCTGCTCTCTGTCTGATAGGAATGAGCGAATCCAGCTATTTGCTGGCCCCCTCACCCCCATTCGGTCTAGTTTGTCACAGAGCAAGTTATGATCCACCATGTCAAAAGCTCTAGTCATATCAAAGAATAGTCCGACTGGGAACCTCTTGTTGTTTAGAGCGTTAATAATACCGGATATAAGATTTCTAGTTGCTGACCTAGTAGATCGCCCCCTATAAATCCATGTTGATTCTCGTACAGTAGATCATTAGCCATTAGAAATCCATACAGTCTGACGTAAAAACTACTTTCAAACACTTTACCGATTTGATTTTGTATTGTGATGGCTCTGTACTGTGATGCCTGTTCAGGACATCCTTTCTTTTTAAAAATTGGCACAACTTTTGAGATTTTTAAGGCACTTGGATATTGACCCTCCAAAAAAGACTGGTTTATTAAATTACACAATGGGACACATATTGTATCCGCTATATCACTCAAAAGGCTACCCGGAATACCATCAGGTCCTGCGGATGGTTTCTTAACTGCTTTCGGTGGTTCTCTTTATCTCGTGCCAACCGATCCGATAGAAATTAGGGAAATAATAAAAAGGTATGTAAGAAACCATCCGCAGGACCTGATGGTATTCCGGGTAGCCTTTTGAGTGATATAGCGGATACAATATGTGTCCCATTGTGTAATTTAATAAACCAGTCTTTTTTGGAGGGTCAATATCCAAGTGCCTTAAAAATCTCAAAAGTTGTGCCAATTTTTAAAAAGAAAGGATGTCCTGAACAGGCATCACAGTACAGAGCCATCACAATACAAAATCAAATCGGTAAAGTGTTTGAAAGTAGTTTTTACGTCAGACTGTATGGATTTCTAATGGCTAATGATCTACTGTACGAGAATCAACATGGATTTATAGGGGGCGATCTACTAGGTCAGCAACTAGAAATCTTATATCCGGTATTATTAACGCTCTAAACAACAAGAGGTTCCCAGTCGGACTATTCTTTGATATGACTAGAGCTTTTGACATGGTGGATCATAACTTGCTCTGTGACAAACTAGACCGAATGGGGGTGAGGGGGCCAGCAAATAGCTGGATTCGCTCATTCCTATCAGACAGAAAGCAGGCGGTGCAGGTTGGCGAAAGCAGATCTAAACCACAGCCAATCCGGGTCGGCACTCCGCAAGGGTCAATTCTGTCACCGATTCTGTTTTGCTGCTTTATTAATGACCTGCCATTGTCATGTAATATTAGTGGAAGTACCGTAATTTATGCTGATGACACCAACATGTTGATAGCTGAGCAGGACTTAAGCTCCTCAATAGTAAGGTCACAGAGGTCCATTATTGAAATGTCTGGGTGGTGTAAGCGAAATGGACTTATACTAAACAGCTCCAAGACCAACTTAGTACATTTTTGTCCTAAAAATAAGTCAACGGATGCAAGTCTCCTACTAAGATTAAATGGAAAATCAATTGAACAAGTTTACAGCACAAAGTTTCTGGGAATATATATTGATCACAAAATCACTTGGTCAGATCATATTGACTACATTTGTAAAAACTTAGTTCCGTTTGCTTTCTCTTTCACCAACTTTGTAACACTGTAAACCGAAACATCTTGATGCTTATGTATAATGGCCTCTTTCGCTCCGTAATGGAATATGGACTTCTATTTTGGGGAGGGAGCAGTGAAGCACATAGAGTGTTTGTACTGCAAAAAAAGGTTATCCGTGTGATAGCGAAACTAAAACCTCTTGAGACCTGCAGGGACAGCTTTATTAACTTGAATATTCTTACTTTTCCAGGTCTCTATATATTTGCACTGGTGCAAAATATTAGAACGTGCAAGCGTGACTTTATACAGAGACACGAAGTGCATTCATACCCGACCCGAAATAAAAACCTCTTACAACAACCTTTTAGTCGGCTTACAGTGGGTCAAAACTCTTTTGAGTACATGGGTATAAAGTGCTATAATCACTTACCAAATCACTTAAGGGATATTAAATCAAACAGAATCTTTTTCGCAAGAGTTAAAACGCTATTGGCTCAACGGGCATACTATTCTGTGGAGGAATACTTCTATGATCGGTTGGATAACTATAACTAACTAAATAAATTGATATAGTTTGGTCTTCTGTTTTTTATCTTTGTAAGTTTTTAAGAACTGTTCTGATTGTCTATAAATTGTATACTAATTGTTTGTCTAATTATTATTTTTTTATATGTCCGAATTGTAAGTTTTTATATTTTTGTATTTTTGAATAGTTAGGCTAGGTTTTTAAATTAATTAAGTTATTTGACGTTTTTGACAAGTTGTTGTTGTAACTCAATTTGACTGATAATAAATATTTCTTCCATGCAGCACATTTTTCCAGTAGTGAAGTGGTACAGGCATTCGTGTGATGTTTTCCTTTACACTTCTGGCGTGTAATCGGGTTAGGACACATTTCTGTTTTGTAAGTATATTATGCACATAAAATTGGTATAGGTTCCGGGGCTTTGCTGGGAAAAACAGCATTTACTCTGTAGTTATATAATAATCCGTTGTAAAGTAAGTTTTTAAAGGAGCTTAGTTCTCCTGTTATAATTTGAATTAAATTTGTCCAGTTATTTGTGGCTTTTGAATCTAACTCGTTTGCAGTAACGGTGTGTTATTCCTTCATTTGTGAGGTAGGTACCTAATTTTTCGTCGGTAATGTCCCTTTCAACTGACGCAATCACGCAAGAATACGAGGCTGTAAAATTGTTTGGTGCAGGCCTTTTATTTGTTTCAAATTCTTTAAAAGACGTGAGCACCATGTTGTTTAATATTTGTTTTATTTTTTTATTATTATCAGTTTTTAAAAGGAATCCCCTTGACGTTTTTATAATAACATCACTTTTTTCTGATTGTTGTTGTTGCCATAGATCAGCAAATTCCAAGCGATTCATTTCTTTTGTTGTGGAAAAGGTAAGACATGTGTTGGAATTTCTTTGTTGTGATGGCTTGCATTTTGACAAAGTAGTTTGTGTTTGTGGTTAGATTTTTTGTGGAATGTTTTTGAGGTGAGCCATTAATTATATTGACTATTTGTTGTTTACTTAGCTTTTCTAAGCGTTTTCTTTTGCGGTGTTCCTTACCTGAGGTGATAAATTCTTCATTATCCGAACTCATTGTTCATTTTTCACAACAATACAAATACAAAGTGAATAGCACAGTAACAGGAAAAAAACTTTTATGAGAGATGCCTGAATACTTGTTTATCATCTGAAAGTTCAGACTAAAACTGGTTATTTTATTTTTCACATAACTTGTACTAAAATTATGCCAGTATTTTATTCCCATAAGAAATATAAGGAAATTCGTGTATGGATATTGCAATGATAGTACCACCGGCTCAGTTGGAGTATATCAATGTCAAAACTCAAATATATTGAGCATCTTCGCATTACGCAAAATGTGATTTATTAAAATAAATCACATTTTCTCTAAAGCTTCAAATTTTAACCTCAGATAAATCAAGAACCGTTAAGAATTCATAAAAAGTGAATAGAATAATTTTTGCTTAAAATTAGTCATAGAATTAATATCCGAAGCTTCTATCTTGGATACGTCGGCGGCACCCTGTATACCTACTTCGACATATACATACCTACCATAAATATATAAATTATAACATAAAGCTGTTAGTTTTACTTGTTTAAAATAATAATACTGTTTTAATTTGTAGCTAGTTATTAAATATTGCATAGACATTTAAAAGTTTTGGTGTGCCATATTTTTTGGGATCCTTTTATTACTTGTAATCTGTATATTATGTTACACTAAACCTAAAAAATATACTGACTGACAAGCAGCTTTTGAATATGCTTACAGCCACCTAAAATATATGATTCTCTTCTGGGGTCATGCTACTAAAATAACATATACTTTTATTCTCCAGAACAGAATTCTTAGAAACATCTCGATGGGTTTTTAAAAAAACATCATAAGCAACAATCGTCAATTTTACGGGAAACGATTTTTCCTTCCCATCGCGTTATTTTTAAACAAAAACCGAGACCTGAAATAAAGCCGTGCACTAATGTATATACAAAAAAATCACCAAATTTGTTTTAAAAATAACTAAATGAAAAGAAAAAAATCGTTTCCCGTAAAATTGACGAATGTCGCTTACAATGTTTAGTCAAAAACACATCAATTTTTTCAATGGGCTTCCTAGACTCATGCATTATTTGTGAGTAAATGGGTCTTAACTCTGCTGTCTATCTTATTTTTTGTCAAACGTTATATAGATAAGTTTCTGACAGCTTTAACTAGTGGCATATTTACCAAAAGGCTGAGTAGGCTGAAGCCTATGGCGGCGTTTTTAGGGGGCGGCAGATTTTGTACTGAAAAATAATTTTGTGGATTTCAATGTATATTTTGTACATACAAATGAAAGAAAGGTAAGTGAGGACCTTTTTTTTGGTCAAAAATAAAAAAGAAGAAACATAGGGGCAGCGAAAATAAAATAGCCTACAGGCTGCAAAAATGTAAATGCGCCTCTGGTTTTAATAGTTCATACTTACAATACAAAAACAATTATGATATATCAATAGATTTTCAACTTATAGAAAAAGTCCATTCTGATTTAGTAGCATAGTGTTTAATAAGCTACCCGAATACATAAGGGAGATAAAGTGACCAAAAAATTAAAAAATCACTGCTGTGCTATCTATTTAATAAATGTGATTATAATGTAAATGATTTTTAAATTAGTCTGTTATCTTACTTTATCTATATTTCTTTGTTGTAATATTGTATTATTTTTTATAGCTTAGTATACTGTTTTGTATTAAGGTCTTTTTACAACTTTTGTGCATGCTTTTATATTTTTATATATTTATTTATTTATTCAACAACTACAGGCGGATACATACAATATCTAAGCCCTAATTACAGGTTGTGTTTAATAATGGGACACTTGGTACACAACAGGAGTATTCCAAGTGTCCAGTTCCTTATGCTACTTAATACTTACTTATTAGTTATTGCGTTATTGCCTACATATATTCTACTACTAATAGTCTAACTAAACAATACACTATTATTTTTACCATATAATGCATTCTTAATTTTTCCTACTAAACATTTTATTAGGGTCACCAAATATATAACAGAATTGCTGATGTTTGGGTAATTTTCTAGAAACCTGCGGCAACTCCGATTTTGACGAAATTTGGTATACAGGGTTTTTGGGGCGCTGAACACGAATCTGAAAGAATTTTTTTGGCGGAAACGTTTCGTTCTTGAGATACTCATCATCAGACTTGAAGTTTAAACTAATCCTATTTTTACTAAATTCCCCCTTCTTTTTGCACACAATTCTTGATTAAAAGCTAAAGTGGCACACAATATTTGATTTTCACCTTTTAAAACCCCGTTTTTACGTATTTTACATTATTATTGCATTAAACTGCATAGCTATACTTTGAATCATTTCAATCCCAGTGTGCCATGAAGCTGTATGTGTATGTATGGTTGCCACATTATCAAAGAAAAGCCACGCAATTTAATGCAAAAATAATGTAAAAAACGTAGAAAAACGGGGTTTTAAAAGGTGAAAATCAAATATTGTGGGACACTTTAACTTTAAATCAAGAATTGTGTGCAAAAGAAGGGGGAATATAGTGAAAATAAGATTATTTCAAATTTGAACTTTGATGATGAATATCTCGAGAACAAAACGTTGCCGCCAAAAAATATCTTTCAGATTCGTGATCAGCGCCCCAAAAACCCCGTATACCAAATTTTGTTAAAATCGGAGTTGCCGCAGGTTTCTAGAAAATTACCGATGTTTGTTATAATTTATGATCATTGAATTTACAAGAGATTTTCTTTGATAGTTCATTCTATAATATGTCTTAACACTAAAAGTTCTAAAGCCAACCATTCTAGTCCTGTTCGGAACACACATATTCACCGATTTTAAAGTTACATTATCAAACGCTAATCCATTCATAAATTTAAAAAAATGAACTATGCTAGTGTAAATTCTTCTGTCAAATAATGTCATTAAGGTTATATCTCTTAAGGTTTACTGGGTACATTTACATTTTTATCTTCAATTTTTTTTTTTTTTGGCTGACAATGTTAATAATTATTTTTTAGTTTTTTAATGGAAATAAAAATAAATAAATAAACAACTATACTTCTTTTAATTTCAGGCTTTTTTTCTTTAGGCTATATTTTTTTTGTCTACACTTATGTAGTATACTTAAACTAAAATTTAATTAGTGTTAAATAAGACTGTACTTTTTCATACCTGATCAAGTTTAAGACGCTTACTACTCCCATGATCAGTGGATCTTGCTCCTCCTAAACGTTTTTCCTTTTCCCTTTCTTCGAGCTCTCTACGAAAATCCCGAGAACGTACTTCTTCTTGGGTTCCTTGACCATGTTCCCTAAAACATAAAGTATTATAGGATTTTCTTAAATTTTCCCAAACTTTAAAAACAAAAAAAAATTCTGGGCTGACATTCTGTAAGAAACATAAGAAAAGAGATCTTTTAGTATTGTAATAAATGTTAGATTACCGATTCTATAACCCACTTTCGTCACTATCAACTCAATTGAATATGAACCAAAGCTAAAAAAAGAAAGAGATACAAACCTTTATGTCTGTTTTTAGCATTAATCTTTGTCTTTTACTCTTTAAAATATTTTTTTCCTTTTCTAGCAGAAACAGAAATACATTTAATACACAATACGGTAATTTTCTAGAAACCTGCAGGCAACTACAATTTTAATAAAATTTGGTATAGTTATGGGAGTTTTTGGGGCGCTGATCACGAATCTGAAAGATTATTATGGCGAAACCATTTCCTTCTTGAGATATTCATCATTAAAGTTCAAATTTGAACTAAGCTTATTTTCACTGTATTCCCCCTTCTCTTTGCACACAATTCTTGATTTAAAGGTAAAGTGTCACACAATATTTGCTTACTTACTTAAATGTTCTTTATTGACATAAGCAAAAAAATTACATTATATCAAATGGCCATTGACCGAGGTCCTTCAGCCTAAGATTATTAACAGTTTAATATAGGTATATATGTACGGGAAATAAAAGTGAATTTAAACAATTTATATAATCAAAAAAAAAAAAAATCCATTATGCATTTTTATAGCTAGATGTTTGGTGTCAAATTAATTGTTCCAATTCTTCATATATTGTTTGTAAAGGATGTTTATGCGTTTGTTGTCTTTTTTCTTCTTCTGTTCGTTTAAGGCAAAAATCTTGAATTATATCTAGATTGTACTGTTTTGATATAAAATTTGTAGTTAGATATCTTAAACGTTGCAAGATTGGCTGTATTTTGGTCATGTCATGAGAAGTATATTTGGCGGGTTATGTAATATATTTCTCGGATGTCTTATTCTTGTAATTGCTCTTAGGGATGTTGTTTCTGCTACTTCTAGAGATTTTCTGGCATTATTATGTAAGTTAAGCATAGCTAGGTGTCCATATTCCAAAAGTGGTCTACAGATTGATTTATATATGATGGTTGCTGTGTTTATATTTATTCCATGGCCTCTGTAGGTTGGGCTTTTAAAGTGCTTTGCTCTTGATATAATCTTTTTCTTACAACTTTACGTGTTCATTGAAATTGAGTTTATGGTCGATGGTCATTCCTAGGTATTTTACAGACTGCTTTGGTAAAATAAGGTGATTGTCGATTACTACGGTTAGGAGAGTTCTCTTTAATTTGGTGGTGAAATATTATAAGTTGCGATTTGTTCTGGTTCTGGTTTGAAGTCTCCATTTTTGAAACCATTACCGTTGTGTCTATTTATCAAATTTTGAAGTTCTTGAACAGCTTTTTTAAAGTTTTTGATGATGGACAATTAAGGCAGTGTCATCAGCAAATTGAAGTATATACGATGTTGGACTGATTTCTTCCTTGTTTATCTTATCATAATTGTATATATCATGACAGTATATATTGTAGAGCAATGGTGAAAGGGAGAACCCTGCGGAACACCCTGTTTTAATTAAGATTTTTGACGACCTAACATTACCAATTTTAATTTGTATTGTCCGCTTTTCTAGATAATGTTTGGGAAAATTAAATGGTCGTCACATTTTAACTGCTTGAGTTTAAACAGTAGCCCCTTAACGTTTTTTTATTATTTTTTCAAAATTTTTTCCCATATTTGGTAGTAGTGTTATGGGCCTGTAATTTGTAGGCTGTGAATGGTCAGTGTTGGGTTTGGGTATTGGTACTGTACTTCCCTCTTTCCATTCTTCAGGAAAATAGTGGTAATTTAAGCAGAATTCGTATATACGTATAATAAATAAGTGTACTGGTTGTTCAAGCATTTTGATAATGTGTTTCGATATATTGTCCTTGCCTGGTGCTGTGTTTTTCCTTCATTGACTATAGTAAAGTAAGTGTTCTGATCAATATGGTGGGTCCCTTGGGTAGAATCATTAGGTCTAAGTGTGAAGAAGTTTGTATACCATTCTGTTACTACATCAAAATGGTGTTGGTCAAAATTAGAATCAGGGGTTTCCTTAAATGCTTTTTCAAAGTGTTTGGCCAATATTTGTACTTTATCATCGTTTTCGGTATAGATTAGTCCTTCAGATTCCAGGGGAGGAATAGTTAATTTGTTTTTGTATTTCGAAAGTTTATTAATTTGCTGCCAGTAGTTACGACCCTGTTGCTTTTGAATTTCTTTACATGCTTCTATCCATTTGTGCGTCCTATATTCTTGTACCATTTTCTGTATATTTTTATTGTATTCATTTAGTTTTCTTTTTGCCTGAGGAGATGGGTTTGCTCTGTATTCCCTGTACATTTGTCTTTTCAGTTTAATTAACCTTATAATAAATGGAGGTAATTCATGTGTGTAAAACCTAATTGGTTGTGTGGTGGAGTGTTTTATGACCAAACTGGATAATTTTTCCTGGAACTCTGTAATTCTTTTTTCGTGATGTCTAAATTTGCATGGGATGTTACATATTGTAGTATTTCTCTGTTTACTTCAGTCATATTACAGCGTTTAAAGTTTAATTTTGTTTCTTCATTTGCTGGAGGTATATCCAGACTAAACAATACTTCAATTGACAGGTGATCAGAACCAAGGTCGGGGTGCACATCCACATTCAATATGTTGTTTTTGATATTTTTGGTAAATAACATTGCATCAGGAGTAGAATCAGGATTGTGTTGCATTAGAAAAGTTGGAGGCGTATCAACTTTTAGGAATTGTGAGTTATTTAAGAAATCTTTTAGCTGTTTGTTTTTGCTGAATTAAAATTAAAATCACCTATTATTATGGCATATTTGTATAATGAAGCATTGACAAAAATTGTTTGTTCTATTAGAGAAGTAGGGTGAATGTAAATAAGAAAGATATGTAACTTATCTTCTTTGAATGGAATGGTAAAATGGGTAGCTTCGTTTAAAGGGTTGTTTATTCTGGGCGGGTTGGCTGTTCCTATTTTTAATTTTGGGTCTCCTTGTATTAGACTTCCTCCTCGTACATTGTTGTTGACTATATTTCCATTTTTTTGTATTATTCTCCAGTTTTTAAAATTAGTGTTGGTCTCGATATCGGTTTTACTTTCTACAAAAGAGCACAGCTGATATTGTTTTTTTCTATGTAATTGTTAATAACAATTTTTTTATTTTTGTAGCTGTTTATGTTTGTGTATAAAATTTTGATGTTAGTTGTATTGGCCATTATTAGTGCTATCCAGTGGAGCTGTAGGGGAAGCAGCTTTAGGGTCTTCAATGTCGAACATAAGGATATAAATACGATTTCCAGACCATACAGCTGTGGTGTCAATTTTGTATTCTTGGATAAATCTTGTTTTTAGCTTTTGGATTAGTTCTTCTCTGTTTGTAACATTATTTTTATTAAGTTTGCGTAAGTATGTGTTTATAATCATATCATGCACAGTTACTGGAGCATGAATTTTACTATTTTTTGTTAGGTTTTGATCTAGTTGTTCTGACTTCTTATTGAGTAATTTAACTTTTGCATTAGGAATCCCTTCAATTGGTTTCGTAGGTCGTTGTGGGCATTTAAGAGACCAAGCTCCGTGTTCATCCGAGCCACATAGTGCACATTTAGGTGGATTTGTTGAGGTACATTTACTTGTGGGATGGCTGCCAGTACATTTATTGCACTTAATATTTTCTGTGCAGTTTGCAGTTGGGTGTGAGTATTGTCCACACTTGCCACATGGTTGTGGTAATGGAGGCGGAGGATTACTTGGGTATACTGGATAATGCTTATGACGAAAAAATACACCTTCCTTAAGTAAAGTTTGCGATATATGGCTGTCATTTGTAATTATGCGTATAAAAAAGGTGGGTTGGTTTGTTTTTCTAGATATGATGCGTTTACAATATCGGTGAGCTAAATTTAGATTTTGTAAATGAAGGCTAAGGTCAGCATCAATAATTTCTTGTTCAACTTGGGCTATAATTACAGAATATGTCAACTCTGGTGGCTTAGATGGTCTATTTTGTACCATATTGTTTGGTTTTGTCTCAATAAACCCTTCAATTTTTTGTTGTTGTTGTAATAAATTAAGTGATTTAATTAATTTGGCTTTGTCAGTATCCGATTTTAGAAGAAATTCTTTTTTGTTGTTAAAATAATATCTTTACAGTTGGGATATTCTTTTTCCCATATTTCTGACAGTTGGCTTCTATTTATGTTTTGTTTTGTACTTACATAAAAAGGTGTTTGTAAACTTTATTTTTTATTTCATTTATTCTTGTCGAGTATTTTTTGTGGTATATTGTATTTGTGGAATGTTGTTATTGTTGGAATTTGGTGCATTTTGATTTATCGTTTTTTGTGATTTTGATGATTCTTGGGTATTTGCTTTTTTGTGGGATTTGTTCTTTGAATGCCAATGATGTTATCAATTTCGTCTTGTGAAAGGTCCAAGTCTTTTCTTTTTCTTTTTTTATACTCTTTTAGTATTTTAATTTTGTGTGCCCAGGTAAATCCCGACTTGAATACTGGCGGGAAATAGCACTAAGATCTTTTCATTCCTTCCTGAGCCACCTCGAGCTGGCTCAAAAGTTGGTCGTGCAGCAGTCGTCATAGCTTGAATCTAAATGAATGGGATAACGAATAAATGGCTTAAACCTAAGAATCAACTTTAATCTATGATAAAAATGGAGACTCACTAGAAACTCTTGTTAAAATATAGAATTAGTAAAAAAGTTTCTTGACCAAAAACACAAATGGTTTGTTTTTTTTTGTATTAATGGTTTTTTTACTTTTGACGTTGATGTTTGACGGTTGACATTAATATTTGACAATTTGGGTTACGATAATTTGCTGTATTCCTTTTATGCTCCAGAACCGCTCAGAACGACACCATAAGTGTTCCTTTTACAATTTTTTACATTTTTTCACGTTGTAAAACCGTTCTTGATACTATTGACAGTTCAGAGAACGGTTCAGAACGATTTTACAAGGTAAAAAGAATACACTGATTGGTGTATTCCTTTTAGGGTCTAGAACCGCCCAGAACGACACCAAAAGTGTTTTAATTTAGTGTATTCCTTTTACCTTGTGGAATCGTTCTGAACTGTTCTCTGAACTGTCAATAATGTCAAGAACGGTTCTATAACATGAAAAAATGTAAAAGGAACACTCATGGTGTCGTTCCGGACGGTTCTGGAGCATAAAAGGAATACCCCAATTGCAGTCTATTGTTTTTGACAGTTTTGACCTTCTTGACAGTTCAAGAACGGTTTCGGGCGGTTCTAGAGCATAAAAGGAATACACCAAGTGTATTTCTTTTTACCTTGTAGAACTGTTCTGAACCGTTCTCTGAAAGTGTAAAGAACGGTTCTACAACATAAAAAAATGTCACAAAATTGTAAAAGGAACACTTATGGTGTCGTTTCGGGCGGTTCTGGAGCATAAAAGAAATACAGCATTTTGGTGTATTCCTTAGAACCGTTCTTCAGAACCGATCAAAACAGTTTTTAAAGAAACGCCAAAAAACAGTGGGATTTGCCCGTTGACATGACATTTATAAGATTTAACAGATTTGTTGTTCTTTGTTTGGTTTTTGTTTTAGTCATCCGTGGTTTATATTAATTTTTTTCGGGTTAATTATTTAACCACAGTAGATATTTTTCAAATATAACCAAGTATTTTTACTATTTGCCTTTTGGCATATCCCATTAGTGTCAGAACACTTCGTGCACCTCCTGTGATGATGGTGCATGAGAGGCAAGGGGAGAGGTTCTGCAGAACAACTCCACTATAAAAGGAACACTTACGGTGTCGTTCTGAGTGGCTTTCCAGTGACGCAAATAGAGCGCTCCCGAGTAGCTCAGGAGCATTTCGTTCTACTTTATGGCGTTCCAGTGACGGAAAGTGTTATGCACCTGAGCTACTCCGTTTTTCTTTCTCCTTGCCCCACATGCACCAACCCATCTTTTGGTTTTTGTGCTTCACACATGTTTTTTATGGTAAGGGATGGATTTTTTAAAATTATTTATTTAAAATGGAATTAGATATTTAAAAGAAATTATTATTATAAAGCCAAGAAAGGTTAAAAACAACGAAATTTTAAAATTTCTTAAAGTATCTCTCTTTTCTTGTCTAAGGATGCGTTCCAGTGACTAACTTTTTAGAGCAGTTCAAGAGCTTCAAGTCCTGGAGCGTGACGCACAAAAATTTTCGTCACTGGAAAGCTACCCTGGGCGGTTCTAAAGCATAAAAGGAATATTTATTATATTCTTTACGGTGCTCACGAGCGCAGTAACAATTTACCGATTTTGCGCATTTCATATTTGTCTCTTAAAAGAATAGGAAACAAACGAAATTTTTATAATTCTTAGATTTAAAAGTTTTTAAAAAGAAACAAAAAATAATTTGCTGATGCTATATGGTTGTCAGAACAACTTTGTTTATTTTTAGGCTCTTTTTATTTAGGTATAAAATACTAATTTTTCTCCAAACCACAAAATACCTACAACTTTTTCAAATTCAAAATAAGAGTATCTTTATACAAACACAAACATCCAGGTTTTTTTAAATTTATTGCATTAATAAGTATTGATTTGTTAATAAATTTATTTATAGCAATATTAAAATTTTAATTTATATTAGTTTATAAATAAATAAATAAACATCTTTAATTAGTTTCCGTTACATGCCAGGGATATTTACATTTCATTTTCTGTCAAAAATTGCTTTTACAATAGGCGCGTTCTGTTATTACCTCAGATCGATCTGACCGCTACGAAACAGTTCTTTATTTAAACCCGGAGGAGAGAGAGGAAATCTTTATCGTTCGTTTATTACATCTAGACGCATCCAATTGTCCTCGATTCAATCGAGGCATTTTGACGGAGAAGACGGATAATCTTGGTTTGAGGTTAACTTAGTTCTTTTATTTTGTTTTTGTCATACAAATTTCCAACTGGCTTGCACAGTTCTTACACTTTCCCGAAAAAGATGAGCTTGCAAGAAGTGAAAATCTTTGACCCCGAAAAAAACGTGTAGTTCTTGCAGAAAAAAGAAATAGAACAGCCATAAATATTTATGTTCCTATAGCCAAGAAAAGTGGCACACAAAAATCATTGTTTTATAGTGGTTTAGTTGAGTATAATAAATTGCCTTTATATATCAGGTCTGCTTTATTAAATGTAAATGAATTTCGTAGACTAAGTATAGAGGTTATTGAAGAAAATTATTGATTGTTGAGTATTATGAGTAGTTCAGAATTGTTATTTATTTTTTGTATTTATTTATAGCACTGCTTGTTGCTAATAAAACATTTTTATTACATTTCATTTTATTTATTTATTTATTTACGAGCAAAACCCATTTACAAATTTACATGATTTAAAAAAAAATGAAATTTGCACAATAATTAAGTAATAGCTATAAATTGCACTAAAAATAAATAATCAAATGTTATAACATCACACATATCACAGTTCAAGACGCATGACATTTTTTATATAAACACGTAACTAAACAAACAACTGTAAGTGCTTTGGTAATTGGCACTCATAATAAGCAAACAATAAATACCAGCAAAGTAAAAAAACGAGGTTATGTATTTTTATCTGGATATTTTATTTGCGTTCGTTAATTGCCGATCGTTTCGTCTCATCTGAAATGACGTCAACAAAATCTCCTTGCATCTCTGAGAGGCAATTGCAGAACCCACCTAGAGTATAAGGAACACTTATGGTGTCATTCCGGACAGTTTTGGAGCATAAAGGGAATACAGCATTTATTATGATAACATTCGGACACGTTTAATGTGCAAATCTGCGAATGCACAAATAAATTCTGTAGTGAATGTGCGAAAGCAAGGATTGTTTATGTCATCAAGCTTAGTCTACATTTACAACCAATTCGGAAATTTCAAATTGACGATTAAACAATTGGTTAAACTTTACTTATGAAATTTGGATTAGACAAGTGAAGTTTAACCAATTGTTTCAATATCAATTTGAAATTTCCAAATTGGTTGTAAATGTACACTTAGACTTACTAGAATAGCCACTTGGCTATGCAAACAGCGTACATACTGTCTAGTTCTCATGTACGGCAAATTATTGCGGAACTGCAGAGGTCCGGAATCATGTGACTACCGGCAGAACAATGCGATTTTGATATTACGGTCACGAGATTCCGGATCTCCGTATTTCCGCAATAATTTAACCTACATAAGGACTAGCATTAAAAAGAAAAAAATAAGTCTAGTACCTTTCTACCTAGCTTCACCTGCAGAATGGTCAATTGAAATTAACGCCATATTCAATTTAATGCTTTGCACCACAAAGTAATAAACTATTGGTGTGGTGTGGTTATTTAATCTGTGCTTTGCACTGTGACCGGCGCGCCTCGGTGACAGAATTACAAACACCTTACCTCCTACTTGATGTCGTTACATTAATTTGATAAGAGGTGAGAATTTTTGCTTTGATCAGTGGCGGCTGGTGATGCCCAATTTGGTGGGCCCACCCGCACCATTGTTAAATATACTAATAATTTTTATTTAACTGTTGATATTACAGTCTATAAAATCACTTTAACCCGTTTTTTGTTTTACTATTTAACATAGTATCACTAAAAATAAATTAATTACTTATAATAAACAGACCTAAATAAAATTTTAAACATTATAAGTTTTTTCCTATGATGCGTGTTGTGCCCATCAAATTGTCTATCACTAGCCATCACTGGCTTTGATATGCAATAAATTATATTCTTACGCTTTTATAAAACCAACCAAACCAATAAAATCCAAGGTTTTCAAACGGCGCTTTAACTTACTTTTTCAAACAATGTGGCAACACTCGTGTATGCTTTATTTCCTTTTCCTAATAAGTATCTCTCTTCGTTACACAGAAATCCTATCCGAGATCAACTTTATCCAATTTGTAAATTTGTTAATAATGTTGATTAAATAATATTTAAACTTATCGTCCATGAGGGTTCAGGGTAAATATTTTTGAGAAAAATGATACGATCACTGCATTTCCAAGTTTAGTTTAGAACAAATTTGTTCTCTTGACTTTTTTGTTTGATGTATGGTTTTAATTTAAAATAAAAACTTTTATATGACATTGAAAATTTAAAGGATCATTTTTAGCTAAATTAGCTTAAATTATAAAAGCCTTGGCATAATTTGGGCAAAGTTTTAATAGTCTTTTAGCAAATTTAATGTTAGTCTTGTTGACAACACTGTAACCAATAGCACAGTTCTTACGGCCGTCAACTTATGCAAATCATTTATTTAAATTAAACATAAACACTTCTCAAAAGAATTATCGCATATACTCGTTTTCTTCCGTAAGCTTCAATACAAAAATGCTTTAATTTAAATGGCCATATCTCTTTTAATAATTATGTTATCAAGACAATTAACCCCACTACACATCCTAGAGGTAAAAATGAATAATTTTTAATCGCCTTGTATAATGTGCTGTTAAAAGGGAAGAATTTCATTAAATTTTGAATTAATTATCCCGTACTCATTTCTGATATTTTATGAGCACAAATTTGAGTACTCTTTTTAACAGCACATCATACAGCTGGCTGTTCATGAGAACGGTTTTCCGCTCGCGGATGATAATTCAGCGTTATGATTGGTTAGTGCAAATTTAAAATGCTTTTCCCGCCAATCACAACGCTAAATTATCATCCGCGAACGGAAAACCACTCTCATGGACAGTAGGCTTACAGGTTGATTAAAAATTAATTGAGCATATGCGTTAATTCTTTAAAGGCGAGTTTGGAATTTCTGCGAGCAACAAAGCTCGGTTATTCAGATTTTCCATTGGTAAACCTTGGAAAGTTTATGATGCAACATCGCACATAACACTGGAATGAGAGAGCTGGCAGTATGACTTCTAAGTGGCTTTCCAGTGACGCAAATAGAGCGCTCCCAAGTAGCTCAGAGTCAAGATCGTTTGACTAGGTAAGGTTGCCTCGTAAGCCTTGCAACATGGCGGACCTTACGTCAGCATGACTTCACATATGTATTTTGCTCATTATTTAATGAAGTTTTTAACAGCTTGTAGTTTTGGGTTTTGACTTGTAATATACGTTTTTGTACGACTTTTTAATATTTTAGTGTTATATTTTTTATAACACAATAACATATAATACAACAAATAATTTTAGAAAATTCATCCTTAACCATAAAAAACACATTTGAAGCACAAAAACTAAAAGACGGGATGGTGCATGAGGGGCAAGGGGAAGAAAAACGGAGTAGTTCAGAGTACCTTTCCAGTGACGCATATAGAGCGCTCCCGAATAGCTCAGCAGGCCGATTCTCAACCGCCGTCTCGAGTCGTAACGTATCGAGACGCTACCGAATGGTGATTCTTAACTTATTTGAGAGTCGATATCTTCCGAGTTCGTATGTCATTTAATTTCGGTAGCTATATAGGGTGCTGTCGAGAAGCGTAGAAAATTATGGCAAATTACCATATTAGGGGAGAGATACCTGTAAATGCTTAAATTTTCATTGATTTTCATGAAAGAGCCATTATATATTTTCAAAAATTGGTATGTAGTTTACTAATATATTAAAATAATGGAAGTTTTTTTCATTTTAATTTTTCAAAATGGGAGCTGTACACTTAAATTCTTCTAAAAAGGTTAAAGAGAGACTTATTCTTAATCGGCGGACACTGTAGTATCGGTTCTAGTGATTTGAAAATTAAAAAAATAACATTTTTGTAATTATTTACAAACCGCCGGACGCATCGCTGATTTTAATGAAATTTGGTATACGGGGGTTTTTTGGGGCGCTGATTACGAATCTAAAAGAATTTTTAGTCGGACACGTTTCGTTTTGACACATTCATCATCAGACTTGATAACCAAAACTAACCTGAATTTACTATTTCCCCTCCTCTTTTTGCACTCAATTCTTGACTGAAAGCTAAATTGGTACTTGGTATTTGATTTGCAGTGTTACAAATCCCATTTTTCTATTTATTTTACCAGTTTTCCATAAAGCTCAAATCCGCCAAGTTAGCATTTTAGTTTTAATGGGCACATTCAGGAGTACTCAGCCAGCTTAAAGCCGCTGGGTAAGCAGAGTGTCAAAACTGTCAAAATAAAACTATTCTATTGGTTAAATTTGAAAGTTTTGACACTCCGCATACTCAGCGGCTAAGCAGCTGAGTACTCCTGAATGCGCCCATTGTTTGTCTTAAGTGATACAACAATTCTTGTGGCCGACAGACGTTCGAAGTTAAAATAAGACATTGCTAAGATCCAAATAATGCACGACCTAAATCCGACATGCATAAAAGCAAGCACCATCCTTATTAAGGCAGTCTTTATCCCATTATTCATCTACGTAAAATCAAATGACAAAATAGGGCCGGTATTATTAGCGCTTAGCCTTATTTCGCTGTGCAATATTTCTCTAACTACAGCAGGCCGATTCTCGACGACCATCTCGGCACGTAAGATGCTACGAAATGGTGATTCTTAACTTATTCGATACTCGGTAACAAGTCGACAACTTCCGAGTTCGTACGTCATTTGATCTCGGTACCTTCGATGCTGTCGAGAAGAATAACGAAGCAATTTGATTGGTTAAAAATGTAATATTTGTCAAACGAAAGCAAATGGTACAAGGATTAGATTACTTCCGAGTTTTGGAGAAATAATTGTACAATATATATTTAAAAGAAGATCGACATTTTATTAACCAATAAATAATTTATAATTATTGTATTTTACCTAGTTTTCTCTAAGCGAAAGCAAAGTGCTTTAATAGAAGGTGGCCCAACTTTCATTTGGACAGTTGAAATATGTGACGTCAAAGGTATTCTTTAAGAAAAAGAATGTCGTTATTTCTTAAGATGTTTTGTAAATGTCGTATTAATCATGTTTATATTAGTAAGTAAATAGTGAAAAAAATACTTTAACAATAATTGTACAAACTATATTTTAAATTTTGAATATAATCAAAAATGACACCAATGACGTCACATGTATCAGCTGTTTACTGTCATAACAAAGTTGGACCACCTTCTCTCTAAGCACCTTGAGCGATAAGTCAAAATCAAGGAGATAAACTTATTAAAGTTTATCTCCCTTGAGTCAAAGTAACAAACGACATTTAGTTTACAACAATCTCTTATCAATGTATACTAAGTTTATAAACTTAACGTTTCGTTCTGTGGCCGTTTTGCTTCCGCCGTCGTCGACTTTTCAAATTGTTAAATAAAAAAGTGGTAGGTGCCAGACGTAAATTAAAGTTTAAGCTTAATTTATATACTTGACGTTTCGTTATCGTTACCGTATTGCTGCCGCCGTTACCAATCGACCTTTACAAATTGTTAAATAAAAACCTATTGGTCGATAAACAAACGTCTGCGAACTCACGCCGGCGACGATAAGTTAAAACTTGGCAAAGGATAACAATAACAAGCCAAATATGGCAACGCGTCCATATAAAGGCCTTATTAAACGCCATAAAGTTTGAGCTTAATTTATATACTTGACGTTTCGTTGTCGTTACCGTATTGCTGCCGCCCTTACCGACTATTGCAAATTGTTGAAAAGAGAACTATTGGTCGATAAACAAACGTCTGCGAACAACGACGACGACGATTCGTTAAAACTTGGCAAAGGATAACAATAAACGCAAATGCGACAACGCGTTCCTATAAATGATTACATTAAACGCCATAAAGTTTAGGCTTCAACTTGACAAATCGTTGTCGTTGCCGTTCACGCTTCTGCTGTCGCTGCAGTTTGAACATTGTTAATGAAACAATCCTGTTATCGATCTGCAAACGTCTGTTAACGACCAATAACAACAGTTTAAATTTGGTCAAGTTAATTAAACAACAAGCCAAATACGGCAACGACGATTATAAATGGTTAAATTAAACGCGATAAATTTAAGTTGCTGAACGCAATTGAGTAGGAGCGGAAACGGTAGAGTTTAAACGCTGTTGGTTAAACATCGCTACGTCATACTTTAATAGCATCAAGATGCCCCAAACATACATCTCATCAAGTTACAAAAACTATATATCTACAGTTTGCGGCAGCTAGTTATTCTGTGCTACAATTAAGCGTGATGTCTTTGGTATAAAAATGCATGGCAAGTCGGTTCTTTTGTATGTAAACATTTGGCTGATAATGACGTAGCTGTGTTGAACTTACAGGGTTCGTACTTTACGTCAAGTTTATCAAATTAAGCAATGGGAGCAGTTGCCCCCTCAGGAGCCCAAATGCCCTCATGGGTTGTTTATTGAAGGTGTCGTCTAAGCCCTTTTTGGTTTATGTAAATAGCATGCCTAAGCCTCGTTGTTTACTTACTTTGACGCATTCAGAATCAAGCCTGAGAACATGCGCAATAAGCGCGTCGCAAAATGAAATTTTACCACAAGGTTGTCTAATCTGAATGCGCCCCTGAGTCTTTATTTTCCACTCTCTGCATGGTCTCGTGCAAATTTACTTTTTACTGGACTAGAGTCGATGTAAATTGAGAATCGCATTTTCGATAGGTTCGAGTCGATGTCGAGTACTGGTACAGACCGAGAGGTGACGTATACTACAAAGAAGCAATTTGATTGGTGGAAAATTAATTGTCAAATGAAATTGCGACGCATAAATATTTCGTAAACAAAGAGAATAGACAAAGAATAAAATAAAATACTCATAAAATAGATGAAAATATAAAAATACTAAAAGCACAAACATGAAAGGTCAAAGAGGTCAACAGGAAAACTTGCCAACATTGCAAATATGTCAAAAGAATTGTAGTTGCCAACATAACTTTCCCAATTTTACGCTGTACTACGGACTACGACTCGGATGGATATGAGAATTACGTATTCGATAGGTTTCGAAAGGGGATACCGAGAACTTGATATCGAACTGAGTCAGTCGTATCGAGAAGTTAAGAATCCCACTGCAGGGCGGGATTCTTAACTTCTCGATAGGTAACGATTCGGTCGGTATCGAGTTCGCGATATTCCTCTCGAACCTATCGGCCTTATTTTCTCATCTGTTTTTACGTAAATAATTAATGGGATAAAGACTTTTTAATATGGATAGTGCCCAGTTATGAAACTCGGAGATATCGACTCAAATCGAGTTTCAAACTAAGTTAAGAGTCACCATTCGGTAGCGACTCGATACGTTACGTCTCGAGACAGCGGTTAAGAATACGACCTGCAGGCGCATTTCGTTCTACTTTTGACGTTCCAGTGACGGAAAGTGTTATGCACCTGGGTTGCTTCCAGTGACGAAAATTTTTGTGCGTCACGCTCCAGGGCTTGAAGCTCTTGAACTGCTCTAAAAGGTTAGTCGCTGGAACTGCATCTTTAGACAAGGAAAGAGAAATACTTTAAGAAATTTTAAAATTTCGTTGTTTTTAACCTTTCTTGGCTTAATAATAATAATCTCTTTTTAATATCTAATTCCATTTGAAATACATAATTTTTAAAAATCCATCCTTAACCATAAAAAACACGTTTGAAGCACAAAACCAAAAGGGGTTGGTGCATGAGGGGCAAGGGGAAAGAAAAACGGAGTAAGCTCAGGTGCATAACACTTTCCGTCACTGGAACGCCATAAAGTAGAACAGAAATGCCTCTGAGCTACTCGGGAGCGCCTTCTATTTGCGTCACTGGAAAACCACTCAGAACTACTCCGTTTTTCTTTCCCCTTGCCCTCATGCACCAACCCCTTTTGAGATTTTTGTGTCTAAAATGGAATTAGATATTAAAAGAGATTATTTTTATAAAGCCAAGAGAGGTTAAAAAAATAAATTTTAAAATTTCTTAAAGTTACCTCTCTTTCCTTGTCTATGGATGTGTTCCAGTGACTAACTTTTATAGCAGATTAAGAGCTTCAAGTCCTGGAGCTTGACGCACAAAAATTTGCGTCACTGTAAAAGAACTACTCAGGTGGTTATATATATACGTCACTGGAACAACGATTATAAATACACTATCGCCGCCAATCTGCACCAGAGACAACAATGAGACGAGCAACTAAATGTAAATAAATTATCCGAGAGAGAGATAGCTGTGGGCCTTCCTTGTCTGTCTTTAAGGAAGGCAAATGCAGATGGCGCGTGAGTCGACTTTATCGTTTGCCCGCCAAATTCAAATTATATAGCTGTGCTATTTTTGCCTTTAATGTTAGGTACTTGTTTTTGTTTCCTATTAATATAAAATATTGGGGTTTAGTTCAATAATTACACACACCTTATTAAAAATGTCATTTATTTGGTTTTTATAAAGATTTTTTCTTACAGATAACCATGTCAATATTACCTTAAATTATCTGTTGAAAAGCACAAATTTAATATATACACTGTGATCACTAATAAAAGTCAATATTCAAAGTCCAATTAAAGGTAAAAAACCACGAAACACACAATAAATCACAGAAAATGTAAACAAACTGTCCAAACAAATCGGCCATTGAAAAATATCAAACACAAATATCGATTAACATTTCGGCGTGACTGCCTGCGACAACGTTGTCAAGTTAAAAATATTCGATTCATGGTATATTTTCTTTCTCTTAATTAGATGTGAGCCAAAAAAGGACATTAAAGTTTACATGCAGAAATTGTAAACAACTTGGCAACCAGGGCAAAGCGATGATTGCTCCATCTACGATAGCCTGCCATGATGAAAGACAAAGACATATTTATTGGAACTTGCGTTAAACCAGAAAGAGATAAATACAATGGACAAATTGTTAGGACCAGTTACTCGTCTCATTCTTGTCTCTGTCTGCACTGATGACTACGTCACGAGCGGTCGTCCTTGGCGGCTCGACTGGCTAACGTTGTGCTTATGGGAATAAGCTATCCTCTGTGTGTGTATCGTTCTTGTCACTGGAAAGCCACTCAGGAGCATTTCGTTCTACGTTATTAAGGTTAGTTTATATTTTTAAGGTTGCGACACATCATCAACTTTTAGGCGGTTCGAGGTCAGGGACGCAAGGAAGGGCAGTCCACGGAGAAAAGTTGGCAAGACTGGGTAAAATCAAAGCTGATGATCAATCCAGTGGCGTCTAGAATTTGCGCATTTCATTTTGCATTGTTTTGGGAGTGATATTTGTTGAAAGATGTAATTCCAAATGTTTTTTAATTAAAGTAAAAGAATTTACAACTTAATAATAATTAAAAACTGTTGTATATACGGTTGTTCTACTAATACAATAAACTGTATATCTCCGGCACTGAACAACTTGGCCGAAAAATGGGAGATGTGACGTTTTAGCACGTCAAAGCAATATGGCCGAATGTCGCGACCCTATAGACAGACTTTTCTACTTTATGGCGTTTCAGTGATGGATGAAAAGTGTTATTCACCTGGAGCCAATTCTGAAGCTTGAGAGAAGGGAACAAAATCTCGAGAGAGAAGAGCGTTCTTATCACACGTCAGTTCACCGGGCTTTCACATTTCACAACGCCTATTCTTGTCGCGTATGAATCCGATTTCTAGGCGAACTAGCTGTGCGGTGTTGCCAATAATAATTTGTGCATTCTTCCACAGAAAATGTGCAAATATACATAAAAAGAAGAGCGACCACTGTCATATTTCAGTTCAATGAATTTTTATTTTTGTTACTTGTATGGATGGAGGTGGGTCTGGCTAATTGTGCCCAGAGGAAACAAAAGCCAAGAAAACAAAGCACAACTTAAGGTGGCGCCACCGTAGCCAGAGGAGATTTTTAACCAACACCGACTCCACAGAAAGCCTATCAACTACATCCAATATGGCGGCGCTACTTGTCGAGTAGTGTATAATAAACTGTCGTTCCTTAGTACTTAAATATTTGTTATTGGGCATGTTTATCGTAATCAAAATATTTTTTATGATATTTATTCGTAAAATATTACATATTATACAGTGTGTCTAATAAAGTTGGAACCATATGGAAAACTTTTTATTATTCATTTTTGGAAAAAAAAATATTTTTACAAAGTTCTGAATGGTCTAAAATTTAATATGTAATTAATTAACCAAAATAAATTATTACAGATATTTTTCAAATATAACCAAGTATATTTACTATTTGCCCTTTGGCATGTCATTAGTGTCAGAACACTTCGTGCACCTCCTTCGATGATGGTGCATGAGAGGCAAGGGGAGAGGTAATAGAACGGTTCTGCTGAACAATTCGATTATAAAAGGAACACTTACGGTGTTGTTCTGGGCGGTTCTAAAGCATAAAAGGAATACACCAATTAATATTATTAAGAGACAGAACTGTAACAA
This sequence comes from Listronotus bonariensis, assembly GCA_014170235.1. Classification (NCBI taxonomy): domain Eukaryota; kingdom Metazoa; phylum Arthropoda; class Insecta; order Coleoptera; family Curculionidae; genus Listronotus; species Listronotus bonariensis. The sequence goes on from JACEGR010009477.1 coordinate 25,004, forward strand.
TATCTCTATGGTTCTGTTCTCTTAAAAAACTGATGTTTTGGTTAATAGTTTTTCTATAGTCATATACATATAAGCTGCACATATCACGTAATGGTTAGGGTAGCATAATCCACCCCTGTCGTTTGCAGAAATAAGAGTAGTTGGATCCAAACTGCCAGTGCAACTTATACATTGTTTTAGAATAAAAAATTTTATTGTACAAATAAAGACATTTTAACAATTTAAGATTAATTCAGTGACCTATTTTTTCTTCTGTGTTACACTTTAGTAGTAAAAATTAAAAGGTACCCACCTGGTTTTAAGCGTGGCCTGTTCAATGGTACATCCAAAATATCCCCTGTATTAGTATAAAATTTTGTACTGCGTTCTATATCGTCACTTTGAAAATGTAACTTATAAACCTACTAAGAACATAGACAACTTTATATTTTTAAACAAAATACAATTAGGATCAATTATACCTTATAGAATGTGTTGTTCGAATAAAATTCTCCCTACGAATAGCATGTATCCATTTGTTTTTAAAATCTTCATTTGAGGGAAAATAAAAAACTGAAACCATTGGGCCTTTACTGGCACTGGTACTCTTACAAAGAGGCACACAACAAGAGTACGGCATTTTCAAAAAACTTCATAATTTGTTAAAAAACAGAAATTTACTATAAATTTAGTATATAACCTGTCATCTTTTGAGTGTAAAAATCGCAAAGAAAATCACAAAAAACACTAAACACTATACTAAGAGGGTCCTTTTAGTTCACTAGGCCAATAAAAAGTTAATAACACAATGTTTTCATTAGAAAAAACTGGTTTAAACGGATGTAAACAACCACTTGTTGATACACCACTACACAAACATCACAAGAAACAAAAGGTAAATAAAACATACAATGTACTAACAGTTGCAAAAATCAATTTTAAACATCCTTTATGTCCACTTAAAACAATTAAAAGGTAAAAACAACCGTTGAAAACGAAAAAAACTGACAAAAACACTATACTTGTCTACTGTACCAGAAACCAAGAGATGCCGCCATTTTTTATCGTCGGATGACAGTTGATTGGCTTTCCGTGAAGTCGGTGTTGTTTTAACCAATAATATGTACCGCACTGCTGGTTCCTTGGCGCCAACAAGGATGTCTAGACGGATAATACTATGAGGGCGAAGAGCGCGATATACAATACTTAAATCAGCTAGAATAATCATTGTTAAATAATTTATTAATAGGAAATAAAGAAATTACGGTAGCTGGAATTAACGATTTAAAGTATTTCTTT
>JACEGR010009478.1:0-26254 GCA_014170235.1 Listronotus bonariensis
TCCAGTTGGACCGTATAGGGATGCATACGCGCGGAACCACGAGTTGCTCTGTTGGAAACCGTGAGTGCAGGAACTATACTGGACAATTCTTCAGAGCAGAAGCCATGGAAGTACCTATAAAAGAGCGATAAATCCCCCACAGCCCGACGATGGGCAAGAGAGGGAAGCCTTTCTGTAAGTGAAGGATCATTAATGAGACGAATAGCTCTTCTTTGAATAGAATCAAGAATGCTTAGGGTTGTGGGGGGAACATGATTGTGTTTTGGATGCATTAGAATGGACGAGATTTTTGGCGCCCTAATCCAATATTAAATTAAGATCCTGCGAAAGAGATATCTGCATCGCTCTGCGTTTGTTTTCCAAGTCAGGTTTAGTGATGGGTTTAGGAACCTGAAAACTAAAGTGACGGGTACTATCGTCGGCGAAACTATGAATGGAATTAGTTGTGGACGAGAGAAGGTCGTTGATGTGGAAGAAGAAACTGTTTACTGTTTTAAAACAATATGATACAGACATTAACCACACGCTATTTAACAAAATTACCATTAAAAAGTAAAAAGGCAACACCCAAATCTGTCGAAAGGCATAAATTTAAATCGGTCGTTTCCGCATTTTCTTGGAAATTCATCAAAAAACCACGAGATATATAATCTGGCCCCTCACCGGAAACAATTTGGTTCTTGTCTGGGTATAACAAAAGGCGTCTTCTCAGAGCATTATATTGAGGGAAATGCGGGTGGCAACCCATTATAAACAAAAAGAGTTATTTTTACGCTAGACCGATTTTCAGTCCGTATTTATGTATACATCAAATTAATACCGTGTTTAATATACCGTGTCCGTACGTCTTTTATCGCTTAAAGTAGTTGCCTTTACGCACTAAGGTTAGAACTTTTTCTTAAGTAAGGTACAACTCAAATAAAAATATGTTGGTGTAACTATACTTTGTTTCTTATTTCGTGATAGCTAGAAAATGACACGTTTGTCCTAAGCGGATCATAAACCTGCCATAAACCATCGGCGTCACGTTCAGTGGCGTAGCCACAGAGGGGCAAGGGGGCGGTCGCCCCTCCCGCCCCCTTGACTTGGCGCCCCTTTCGCAAAAAAATAAATCTTCAAAATACTATTTGATTTTTATATATTTTTCACAGGACAAAACAACAGTTAGAATAACAATAATTGTATAAGGAACTGCCGAACAAAAATACTTCATTAGGGGTAGTATTTAGTTGAATTTAGTCTTGCTTAGATAAGTATTATTAGACAGTCTTTTAATGAAAAGCTACAAACATTTTAATATATATTTTGTTTTTGTATTTTATAAACGTAAATAATTCTGAAAAACTTTAATTATCAATCAAATCAAGTGCCGTTTTTCAAAAAAGAAAAAAAATGTAACAAAAAGAAAAGCTGTTATTGTGTACAGGGGAGCCACCTAACCAGCAAAATATCAGTTCGTTTTTAAAAGCGGGGTACGCAAAAGTTGAATCTGGTATTTTTAGGCAGTTATTTAAAAGAAAATATTGTATTTAAAAATAATAAGGCGCCCAAAACAACTTTGCCCCTCCCGCCCCCAAACCCTGGCTACGCCACTGGTCACGTTTCTTAATACATAAGATTCACATATTTGCGGGGGTACCTTGTTTGCATTCCAACATTAAAACGCGAATTTGATGGAAAATAATGTTGATATCTTTTATAAAAAATCAGGATTTTATAGGAAATATAGTGAATATACAGTCATTACTCTATATTTCCTAAACAGAGGAGTAGCGTGCTCCAGAAAATTAACTCCTTCCAATGATCTAAGCATACGCTTTTGTAGAACCAACAATCTATTTACCCCTGATGAAGAGCCCCAAGCAGTTATTCCATATGCCAGTCTGCTTTGGACACATGCATTAATGTATTGTAGTACTACATGTTTGTTTACCTGTTTACTGATATTATTTACCACAAAACACGATGTTGCCAAACTGCAAGCCAATTGTTCTATATGTAAGTCCCACGAGAGATTATTTTGTATGTTTAAACCAAGAAATTTTGTATTTTCCTCATTTTTAATAGAATTATGATTTGGTTTTATAAGTGCACTTCGTGGGTTTTTATCGTGTTTTTTATGAAATTGAACAGCAACCGACTTGTTTGCGTTTAGCAAGAGACCGTTTTCTTGGCACCACGCAAAAACTCTTTTGAAACTCTATTACCGTTTTCAACCGCCTCTGTATATGAGTGATTTCTGACCACAATAGACGTATCGTCCGCAAACTGGCATATATGCATATTATTGTTTTTGGTTATATGTTTTGAGAGATCGTTACAAAATATTAAGAAAAGGAGTGGGGATAATATTCCACCCTGGGGTACTCCAAACTTAAGAAAGATTGTGTCAGATTTATGGATAAAGTTTTCGTATTTTCCCTTCCTGGCCACAAGCTGAACAAATTGTTGCCTGTCCGTTATATAAGACATTATCCACTCCAAAGGAGGACCATAAATACCATAAGATTTAAGCTTTTCCTCTAGAATTTTACTGTCGATTACATCAAAGGCTTTACTTAAGTCATAAAAATACCTATTGTATACAGTCCCTGATCCAAGCCTTTTGTTATGAAGCTAAGTGCCTCAAAAAGGCAGTTTCGGTAGACTTGCCTTCCAAAAATCCATGTTGGAAAAGGGAAAAAAGTTTATTTATCTTAAAGTATTGAATTAGTTTGTCGTAAAAATTTTTTTCGAATATTTTTGAAAAAATGGACAAGCTAGAAACCGGTCTATAGTTTTCAATGGATCCCCTGTCGCCTTTTTTGAAGATGGGTATTATTTTGCCTATTTTTAATTTTTTTTGGAAAAACACCACTGCTAAAAGATGAATTTATTATATTTTCTAAAGGAAAACAAATAGTATCGGCAACATGCTTTAGTATAAAACAGGGTATTCCGTCAGCGCCAGATGACCTTTTTTGCGACTTTTTGATAACATTAAATACCTGAACGTATGTGGCAGGCGTTAAAAAGAATGTTTTGTTTGTATATTTTTGAAAGTGCTTTCGCTTATTATTTTTAATTAACACGCTTTTATTAACTTGGGTTGTAACTATCTATCCATCTATGTAACGGAATCTTTGAGCCTAACTTTTACCAACTTCCAGCTATTCGATTTCTTTGAAACTTTGCACACGTATTAAGGACCCATGACAATGCAATAATCTGCAAACAGTATCCCGTTATCCTGGTTTGGATCGCCAGGAAAAAAAAATCCATTATATTATTATAACCACTGCTTGATACCACCAAGTGTCATCTGTCACCTGTACGTCCTAGTGGTACCAACCACCGGCCATTTCAAGAGTTCGATCTGAATCGATTTTACTCAAATTTTATATTAGGTTATTTTCAGAAAGTCCATCTGAAAAACTTTGCTACTCTTGACAAAATGGCGAAAAAATTTTTAGTGGGTTGCCATCTGTTGGCAACATTCCAAACTTTTATACATACATAAATGCATATCGAACTAAAAAATGAAAAATAAATAATAGTTTAAAAAACTAAAAACACGCTTTTATATGCAACCGAACTAAAAATTAGAAAATAATTTTTCATTAAAAAAATATTGTCACTTCATAGTAAAAAGCGTGGGGTGCTTAATATATTAAATGTTATAATTATTATATTTGCCAATATCTATGATGGAAAAGTTATGAAAAATAGTGAAATGCACCCCACGCTTTTTACTATGAAGTGACAATATTTTTTTAATGAAAAATTATTTTCTAATTTTTAGTTCGGTTGCATATAAAAGCGTGTTTTTTAGTTTTTTAAACTATTATTTATTTTAAGCCATTTGCAATTTTATCGACAGATGATCTAGTTTTAAATTCCAAGAAATTTTTTGACGGTCGTAAAAAAGGTATTAATTAAACTTAATCAAATGACAAACCACCATTAATCCTTTAAATAAAGGCCAATCATGTCCCCATTGTTGACTTAAAAACGCCAAGCGAAGCATTTATCAAAATAGTATCAAGTATCATTATTACAAGATTAATTATTTCACATTTAATCACACGTTGTTTATTAAATTAATTTATTTTATTGTGTATAAACAAAACATTAAGTCTAGTTTCACAAGTGTGACTCAGTAAGAAATATTTTTTTCGTATGAATCATTTGGAACTATTTGCCCATGCCGCAACATAATAGTCATATTTAATTATTAAATTAACTGTTTTTATCTGCATACCGTTTTTGGGTATATGTATGTTATGGTAGACAATTTGTTATGGTATTTATAAAAAAATGTAAGCTATTGTTTTTAGTTTATAAGGGATAAAAAACGTTGCATAAGAAATATTTTTATTGTGTCTCATACTAATATACAGGGTGGCCCACCATATTCGACACGGTCTGTAGCTGGATAACCATGAAGTTTTTAAAAAAGTAAATACTGAAACATATACAGGTCGGATAAGGCCACAGTATAAAATTATTTTACTCTATACAGGATGTCTGAAAAAGTGTGACGTATCAAAGTTATATTTTTTAAATGGAACACCCTATATTTTATGACAGTTTTAGATTCTGCATAAAAAATAATTTAGGTTTGTTGATAGTACCAAGTGTCTAATTTTATTCGTTTTTGTGATATTTGTTTTTTTTTCAAAATGCAGGGGTGCAATTAAATTTATTTTATTTTAACAATAATAAACTTCTTAAACTTTAAAATTTGTTACAAGATTAGGAAAAGTCTGCCTTATCATACGTAGGTCATATCAAGATTATAGATTATACAGGGTGATCAAAAAATAATTTCAATTTTTTAGAAAGTCAAATAGCAATATCTCTCTTATTTTAAATGGAACACCCTGTATTTTTTACACCACATGATGACAAACCAAATGCTCTTTCAAATGGTGTATGGGTTGCCTATACCTATATTTTATACTTTTTAAGTAAATTCCGTTTTAACATATTTTTATTCCAAATGTCTATTTAAATGTAAGTAGGCTGTGATATAGCTATGCCTATTTACTAAGCCGTTATTGCAAAATGTAAATTTGTTGGAAAAAGCACAAAATTAAAAGATTTTGTATTATCTGCCACTATTTTTAAAATTCACAGAAAAATATTCATTAGGTGCTTATAATGCTACTTCCAATAACACGTATTTCAGCTGAATGTGGTAATGATAAAACTTGTGTTTTTAAACAATCCTAATAACGCCTCTGGTCAGTTTTTCAGGATTAACTCTAGACTAAAGTAAAACATTTTTTTCACATCCTACCAGTATTATATCATCTTGTTGTTGTGGAAGAAGGGTTTTTATTTTAAATCATTAAAATTTCTTTTAAACTGACTAAAACACTAGTAATCAATAAATGGTCGTTGTTATTTTCTTAAGAAAATATTAATGGCTGCTATGTCACAGCCAACTTTAATTTAAATAAACATTTGGACTAAAAATTTGTAAAAACAGTTTTTACTAAAAAAGCACAAAAGATAGGTATAGGCGACCTATACACTATTTGAAAGAGTATTTTATTTATTATTTATTATTTTCTGATCACCCTGTACAATATTTGATCTTGATTTGAACTACGTATGATATGGCAGACTTTTTCTAATCTTGTTACACATTTTAAAGTTTAAAGTGTTAAAGTAAAACCAATTTAATTTTACCTCTGCATTTTTCAAAAAATAAAATATCACAAAACGAATAAAAGTAGACACTTAGTACTATAAACACACAGATTTTTTAAAAGTAGAATCTAAACCGTCATAAAATATAGGGTGTTCCATTTAAAAAATATAACTTTGATACGTCACACTTTTTGTGACACCCTGTATAGACTAAAATAATTTTATACTGTGGTCTTACCCGACCTGTATATGTTCCAGTATTTACTTTTTTAAAACCCCATGGTTATCCAGCTACAGACCGTGTCGAATATGGTGGGCCACCCTGTATATCTTACCGAACCTCCCTATTTTTGTTTATCCCCGTATTTACATATTTTTACAAATGAAGTTAACTCTACAAATATTTGCCGTTATCTTCCGAAATCTCCCCAAAAAGTCCCAAAATATGTGACCTACATTCGGCCTAATTCGAAAAGGGCCAATCAGAGGCAACCAGACGCATTCCGATAAAATTAACGTTGAATTTCTTTTAAATAGTTTCCAGGTGACAGGAAACATGTGATCCAGTGACGTCATACACTTATAAGTGGTACTTCGAAGGTGGCGGCGGCAGACATCAGCTGGGCCATCAGCTGGCCTGTATGCATGACTCGAACAGGGGCGTGGAAGATATTTGCACCAAAGAAGAAATAAAATAGCTGTAATTACGACATATGTATGTGTGGAGTTATTTTTGAAATTATAAGGCAAAGGTGTATTTTTGAATGCCAAAAGTTGTTTAAATGCTCATTTATCACGAATATTAATACAGGGTGAAAAAACTTTAGGCTTGCATTACGATTCTGTAAAGGGTGGAGGATACAATGTAGCAAATATGCTCAAGAACTTGTGATAGAGGAAATTAAATTTTCTTTTCGAATATTATGTTTTTTATTTTTAGTAAAAACAATAAACAGATTTATCAGATTTACAGCCCAAAAATTGAAGACCTTGGGGCAAAACCGGACAATGAAAAAAGCCGAAATTGTGTTTATTAGTTGCTACATTTAAGCAGTCAGCGGGTTTTCAATAAATTCGTTCTTTATCTAAATGCTGCTAACACATTGAAAGTCAAATCGAGCTGTATATTGGTTAATAGATCACTATCAAAAGACAAAAAACACTTTCCTATAGTTAGTGGATTTTAAATGAGAAGTTTCGTGCTTGAGAAATCATCCGCATGTCAGATGATTGACAGTCAATCATCTGAATTGAGTATAATGTGGAGCCGATCAGGTTTTGGGGCCATTTAAGCAACTTCAAGTTGTACAAGCAAGAAGCTTTACTGGCAAGTGGAAGCAGCCAGTTTATTTAGACTTTGATCAAAGGATGACAAAAGATATATTAAATGATATTATTGTACACCTACATAATATAGGATTTACTGTCATTTGTTTCTGATTGTGGTCCCACAAATACCTCTTTGTGGACTCAGTATAACATTAATACATATAATATATATATATATATATATATATATATATATATATATATATATATATATATATATATATATATATAAAAGTTCTATCAAGCCTCGTTAGGAAGTTATTGACCTTCAAAGTTGGAATAAAAAAAACTTAATTAAATTTTACTGTTGCCAAGATACCAAGGATATTTAGGGCAACTAAATGACCTTATACTTATGCTTCTTTCCATAGCTAAACGGCAGTTCAGTAAGTCGGGATTATACAGGGTGAGACGCATTTTAAATACTGACATACAATAATTTTGTATAAAATTTAAAAAACATTTTTGGGAAAATTTATAATAGATGATTAAATTATTAAACACAGTTTTTATTTGTATAAGGGGCTCACAAACCCCAATATTAATAATTTTTCCACATTTTAATGATTTTTTAAATGAAGAACGATTTAAAATATCGATTTAAATAAAAAGGGATCCAACGGTCAAAGCAAACTGTCAATTTTGTCTTCAGTGTCAAAAATGCATACATAACATAAAAAATGTCTCACCTTGTATAATCTTGACTTACTGAACTGCCGTTTACCTATTCAAAGAAGCATTACTATGAGATCATTTAGCTGCCCAAATATCATTGGTATTGTGGTAACTGTTCAAAAGTTATAATTGAATTAAGTTTTTCTAACTTTGAAGGTCAATAACTCCCTAACGAAGCGCAATAGAACTTTTTTATATGAAGTACTAACATTATTTTGGCTCACTCTATCACTCCTATTATTTATGACCCTACCTTTCCGGACACCTTGTATAAAAAACAAAGTGTTTTTTCAAAGATGAAACATTGAAAATTTGCGGCTGCCAACCTTAACTAACGGCAGAAAAGCAATTTAGAAGACTTTTTTCCATATGTCCGAAAAACGATTTTGTCTTCCTGTAAAATTAAGTAGGTATTTTTGACTTTAACAGCTTCAGAAATATATATAAGTAATTTACCCCCCTTTGGTCCTCATACATCGACGGTAATGGTCAACTCGTAGAACTTAAAAAGAAAATGTCTTCGTTTCTTAAATATCGTCAGAAAAGCAAAAGACTTTTTTCCATATGTCCGAAAAACGATTTTGTCTTCCTGTAAAATTAAGTAGGTATTTTTGACTTTAACAGCTTCAGAAATATATATAAGTAATTTACCCCCCTTTGGTCCTCATACGTCGACGGTAATGGTCAACTCGTAGAACTTAAAAAGAAAATGTCTTCGTTTCTTAAATATCGTCAGAAAAGCAAAAGACTTTTTTTCCATATGTCCGAAAAACGATTTTGTCTTCCTGTAAAATTAAGTAGGTATTTTTGACTTTAACAGCTTCAGAAATATATATAAGTAATTTACCCTTTGGTCCTCATATATCGACGGTAATGGTCATCCGTATGTGGGCACAACGGCCTTCACAAAGTATTAAACAGTTTAAATTTATTGGTTTTTATAAAAACACGTCTGCAGAATGCTCAAAGGATATATAGAGGTAAAAGGTACCCGTAGAGTTTCGATTTTAGTGAATATTGTTATCGGATGGCTGATCGATTTACGTTCGTTGGTGCCTTTATGTTTTTTTTTTTTTGAAAGAAACAACTTTGTATAGAGGTGGAAGAAGCAAATGCCTTTGACATCAGTGTATATTTTCTTTTCTAATGCAACAAATTTTGGGATTCTTATGTACATTATTAAGCCGCGTCCACACTAGTAAAAATTTACGTTGTGTGCGCCATGCGGCACAAATTTGTATGTGCGTTTAAAATTTTTGCAAGTGTGGACGAGTTCGCCGCATAGAAACACACGCAAAAATTTTCGCGACATTCAACGCACGCGATCCGTCGGTTGTCGGTTTTTTCAACATCAAAGAGATTTGCGCCGCAATATTGTTTTAGTGTGGACGTATTTACGTTAACGCAATGATTTTGACAAATGTTATTATGACTTGCTGTTTAGAAATTATAGAAGTTAACTGATATCCATCTTTCTAATTTGTTCTAAACCCACCATTCTGTGACTATGTCTGATGCAATGTTAATGATAAAAAGAAAATGCGCTACTTTTATCGTCGTGCAAAATCTTATCAAAAAAAAAAAAAAAAATGGAGGAGAAAAATAGAAAAAAGACGATATTGGATTAAACATTTGTATCAAAATAAAAACAATTTGATGGCGTAAAGTTATTATATCAACTATCCTTGGATGAAAGTACTGGGCATTTCAAATTTTTTTGCGTATGTCTACAAATGACTTTGAGATTTTAATAAATAAGATTGGACCAAAAATTATCAAAAAGGACACCAAGCTTAGAGAAGCCATATCCGTGAAGGAAAGGTTAGCTGTCACATTACGTTTATCTACTGAGATCATACAAGCCTTCAATATCTTTTTAAAATATACAAACAAAGCATATCATTGATAGTTCCAGAAGTATGCAGTGCTTTAATTGACGTTCTAAAAGATTATGTAAAGGTAATGTGGTAGTAAAACTGAATTTTTATTTTTTTAAAATTTATTATCTTTCAAAAACAACATCTGTAAGGCGAAAACTTTAATAAAAACTGAATTTTCATTCGAAATAATACGTATAACACATTTTGCGATTTCTTCCCAAGCATTATTCTTTTTGTTTCTATGAAAATGCCACTTATCGCTTGGATCCCATAAAAGTCTTTGTTTTTGATATTCTTGTATCAGAAGAAGAACATCCTCTTTATTTAAATTTATCTTTTACAAAATATAAAATACTTGGCGAAAAAATATAAACAAATCCAGAATAACAAAATAGTATGCAACGCATACGATCACACACGTTTTGAGCACGAACGCATGACACACAACGTAAAATTGAACGTGGGTAGAACGTGAAATTTGCGCCGCAAATATTTGCGCCGAATTCTAGATTCAACATACAACACATTTATTTACTAATGTGGACGCGGCTTTAGAGAATTATTGCACAGTGAAATAAGGCCAGGCATTAATCATACCGGCCTTATTTTGACACCTGAGCTTGCGCAGATGCATGGTGGGATAAGGACTCCCTAATAAGTATAGTGCCCGGCTTTATTTATGTCGGTTTTTTTATGAACCGAACGGCCGCCGATCACAAAATCGGTAAGTTTTTAGAAGTAAAAATACCTTAAACATTGCTTTTTCAAATGTATTTCTATAATTGTAATAAACCCTACAACACAAAAACAATAAAGAAAAACTAATAAAAATTTTCCCTTTTTTAGGTTAATGGTAGGGTAGGGTGGGGCTAGTTGAGCAATTTTTCACTTGATCGGTTATAGCTCCTCAAAATAAGTCTTAATGGCTTATAACGCATACTGATGGATTAGCAATTTATTCCTTATTAATAGTGTCCATAGTAGTTTCTTTCTAATAAGTCGAATTTAGGAGCTACATCTATTTTAATGTAGATAGTCAAGTATGCTCAACGTACCCCATAGGTGGGGTAAGTTGAGCAAGGGTATGGGGCTAGTGGAGCACTTAGAAAGTATAGTCAAATCATGGCTTGAATGTTAGATACGTTTACAATAAAAATACATTTTGACAATTTGCTTTTTATATTTATAATCTTATAGTGACAAAACAACAAATCTTATTAATAAAACAGCAACGTACCTAGCTTAGATTAACTATTGGATTTAATATCTATCAATTCATTTTCGTTTTTAAACTTTTTAAGCAGTTTTATTTTGCTTCTCTTGTAATGCCTTCTGTATCTGTTAAAATTGCAGCTTTTCTTGGACCAGCCTTTGGGTATGGTCGAACTATTTCCAGAAAAAATTTATAAGTTAGATAGGTCAGCTCGTTTTCTTTGTTGCTTGTATAAAGTTCGGGTTGCAGCCTCTTTTAAATCTTGAGAAGACTTTAGTGTTTTACTGTTATAAGTCCGTATCCTAAAAAATAAAAAAATAAAACATTTTATACTTAAAACCTTGGGGTTAGTTGGGCAACTGTAGCTCAACTAACCCCAACCTGAAATTTTAAAGAAAAAGTTAATTTATTAAAAAACCGGTTAGAATTGTATTCAAAATCTTTATACATATTAAAACTGCAATAAATTTACTTAAGATTAACACCTACCTGATTGAGAACGGAATATATTTAACTATTACAGATAAAATTTTCCGGCTTGCAATTATTTTACTTTTTCACAAAATAAACAATGCGCATGGATACTTTTCTCAATCGCCGCGTCACCACTAGTGGTTGCACAATTAGTCCCCCTCGCGCAACCCTTTCTTTGTGCTATTTAATGTTTTCGCGTGCGGTCGATAGTTTTTAAAATATTTTGATTGCCCAACTTACCTCTATGCTCAACTAGCCCCGCCCTACCCTACTGTCAACATGATTTGCAATAACTCTAAATTATGGGTACAAGCACTATTTAAATAAGGCCAGTATTAATAATTCCCGAGCTTAATAAGGCAACTTGCAATAATTCTCTATAACTACTTAAATTCAGCCTTAATACCTGGTGTCCAGTAACTATACCGACAAACTTTACGAAGTGATTCTCCAATAAAAATAAGAAAACACATCCTGATATAAAAATATGTCCTGAAGGTCTTACTTTATGAACTATAGCGTGTTAAAATTTAAGGAAATAACCGTTTTTATAATAACTTTTATAACAATTTAAATTGTCTTGGGAAATTTGAAATAGGTTTTCTGTGTGTGAAAGGATATTGTGTTTGACGACAAAAAGAAAATTAAGGGATGTCCTCTTCAAGGGATATATCAAAAACGGGCTTAAGCCACTGCATTTCCTGAAATAAAATTATTTTTCTAAAAGTTATGTCGCTTATATCTAATCAATCTAAAAAGAAGACTATAATCAAAAATCTATTTACAACAATAAATCGTTGCTATATTAATTTATTTATTGTTGTTAAATATTTTTTAATAAATTTAAAAAAACCATTTAATCCAAATAAAATACCTGTCTAGTTTTCTTTACAAAAGAAATGATCTCACCAAAAACATAGATGTGGTAACAAGGTGAGCCAAGTCAAAGAATACCAATGTATAGAACCCCACAAGTGACATTTCAGCGTACCCTAAAAATTTTAGTACCCGCCCTGACCAACAGATGGCGAAAGTAGTACGATGTCGCTTTGCTAATACGATTATCATCAGAAATTGATAGCAGTCGCTGACGGGCAGTTGGCCCGATCAGTTAGAATGAGGATATACGCAAAATTTAATAAAAATAAAATCCCTGATAAATGGTAGTATCCATAAGATTATTAAATTTATGATTTCAGAATAGGATATATCGATGGGTTTTTGACAAAACATCGTAAGCGACATTCGTCAGTTTTACGGGAAACGTTTTTTTCATTGAGTTATTTTTAAAACAAAGTTGGTAATTTTTTTGTACATATATTAGTGCACGGCTTTATTTCAGATGAAGATATGTTCTATATTGGTTCGGCGGTTCATTTAATTAATGGTAGTTATTTGGGTACATGCCGAAAAATAAATTAAAAGTACCAAAAAACCAAAAAAAATAAAGCAAGTAAATAGAAAACCAAAAATCGACGTTCTGGTGGCAGGTCTGCCACCCTTGTCAAGATAAATAGAATAAAAATAAAAAATTTAAAAATTAACTATTATTTAGGTTTAGAAATTTAAAATTTGTAGTTTTTTTAGGAGATTCTGAAAATTTTGACAGTAAATGTTAAATATGTTTGTTTTGTAATTCAAATTAAGAAGAAATCTAAAATAAAAACTTTCAGATCTCGGTTTTTCTTTAAAAATAACGCGATGGGAAGAAAAAATCGTTTTCCGTAATATTGGCGAATGTCGCTTACGATGTTTTGTCAAAACCCATCGATATATCTTATTCTAAAATCATAAATTTAATAATCTTATGGATACTGGGTCCATTTATCGGGGATTTTATTTTTATTAAATTTTAAATATATCCTCACTTTAACTGATCGGGCCGACTGTTCGTCAGCGACTGCTATCAATTTCTGATGGTAATCCTATTAGCAAAGCGACATCGTGCTACTTTCGCCATCTGTTGGTTAGGGTAGGTTCTAAAATTTTTAGGGTACGCTGATCTCACTTATGGGGTTCTATGGATTGGTATTCTTTGTTTCAGCCAAGCATTTTAGTATGGAACCTAGCTCACCTTTTTCACATTTATGTGTTTGGTAGGATTTCTTTAAATTTCTAACAATTCCTATTCAAACATAATATATCCATTATGTATTTTTATTTAAAATCTAAATACCTTTTGATTTTTGTTATCTGTACTAAACAAAACCTACGTGTTTATAAATTATACATGAAGGCATTTGCTCTACACTAATGCAGGTTTAAAATTGTATCACGAAAAGCGTTAAAGTCACACAAAAGCTAAATAATTGTCATTTACTTTTTTTTTCTTTGTGAACATAAACATCTGCCCTCCTGCACAAATACTGCAAAAAGAATATGGCGTCATCTGTGACACGGGCCATTTTTATAAATAACCCGCAAAACACGCGAAGCCGGAGTGATTAAATGAGATATTTTGACAAATTTACTATGGCTCGTGCTAAACTTTGGTAAATAGAAGAAGGCATGCAATTTCTTTCTTTATAATGAATTTATTTTGTGTTGTCGGTAGCTCCGTCAATTTTTCCCCATTAACTTGTGACCACCAAACATGCATATATCCGGATCATAAACATCGGCCGAAGGAGAAGGTTCAGTGGTGGCACCAGAGAAAACGATGAGACGAGCAACTAAATGTAAATAAATTATCTGAGAGAAGATAGCTGCTGGGCCTTCCTTGTCTGTCTTCAAGGAAGGCAAACGCAGATGGCGCGTGAGTCGACTATATCGTTTGCCCGCCAAATTCAAATTACATAGCTCAACTCATTTTCTTAACAACAAAGTTGCCTCGGCATTAAAAAAAAACATTTTTAATTAAAAAAATTTAATTATTTCTGTTGGTTATGAACGTTTTATATCTAAAAAAATGGAAATAGAAAAAAATAAATAAAATTTGATTTTTACATCAAAGTTGTGTACCAAAATATAACTCTGTTTGGTTCCACCACTTACTCTCTTATAAAGTTAGGTAAAATAATAGAAAAATCATTTTTTAACTTTTACTTGATATTATTCTATGGAAGTATCCAAAATTTAATTAAATTTGATTTATTACTTTTTAAAAGTCATGGCAACCAATTTTGAAAATTGAGAATTCAGAAAAACGCAATTAAAGCTTTTAGTTAGGACGACTTAGCCTAAGACTAGAAAATTTGTAAAGCTGTTTTTTTTTAAATTTATTTTTAGAAAATCCACGAAGGCTGAAAGCCTAAATACTAACGTACCGTGGGTGTCTTAAGCAGAGTAAGAGGAAGTTTTTAACACGGGACTTAAAAACTTGAAGATTTGGGGGAAGAAAAAGACCTCAGCGGGCAGCAGGTTCCACAGTCTAGAAACTCTAGGGATAAAAGAACGAAATGGGAAGTTCGGGGCCTGTCCAATTGTATGGACGGGATGCATACGGGCGGCACCACGAGTTTCTTTGTTGGGAGCTGCAAGGAGGAGGACTATACTGGATAATTCATCTGAGCAGAAGCCGTAAAAGTATCTATAAAAGAGCAATAGATCTCTCACAGCTCGACGATGGGCAATTGAAGGAAGTCTTTGAGTAAGTAAAGGAACATTAATAAGACGAACAGCCCTTCTTTGAATGGCATCAATAATGCTGAGGGTTGTAGGGGATGCCATTCCCCAGACATGAGAACAATATTCCAGAGAGGGTCGAATTTGGGACACATACAAAGTGTATAAATTGGGAGGAAAAAATACTTTTTGGCTTGGAAAAGAAATCCAAGCTTTTTTGAAGCCGCGGTGGCTATAGATACAATGTGTTTATGCCAGTTAAGGTTATTCTCAAATGTGACGCCCACAAGGTTAAATGTGTCTTCACTCTGCAAAACCTGGCCACTCATAAGGAAAGGATGAATGTTTGATGATTTTTTCGCGACATGAACATGATTGTGTTTTGGATGCATTAAATTGAACGAGATTTTTGGCGCTCCAATCCAATATCAAATTGCGATCCTGTGAAAGAGATATCTGCATGCGTTTGCTTTCCAAGTCGGGTTGAGAGATTGGTTTGGGAACCTCAAAAATGGAGTGAAGGGTACTATCGTCAGCATAACTATGAATTGGATTGGTTGTGGAAGAAAGAAGGTTGTTGATGTGAAGAAGAAACAAAGTTGGTGCTAGTACTGAACCCTGTGGCACTCCAGCATTAATTTCAAGAAAACTCGAAGAGTGGCCATCAACAATGACTGATATACGACGATTAGAAAGATAACTGGAGAGCCAAGAGCAGAGTTTAGTTGAAAGACCGTAGGAGGGAAGTTTATTAAAAGTGCGTCATGCCAGACTTGGTCGAAAGCTTTAGATATATCAAGAGCAACGATCTGGGACTCACCTAGAAACTCAAGAGACTTATTCCAGTTGTGCGAAACGAAGGAAAGAAGATCTGCTGTATTGCCTGTCATGTAAAATTTTATGTTTTTCTAAATACCTAAGAATTTGCGAGTTAATGGATTTCTCCATTACTTTACAAAGCATTGAATGGAGTGAAATGGGTCTATAGTTGGATGGAAGAGATTTAGATCCTTTCTTGAGAATAGGCTGGACACGTGCTGCTCTCCAGCTGTCTGGAAAAATACCCTTGTCATAAGAGATTCGAAAGAACCTGGTTAAAATAGGTGCAAGTTCAGGAGCACATTTTTTTAAAACGACTGCTGGTATTCCATCTAGCCCAGACGATTTCTTGGTGTTAAGAGAAGAAAAGATACGCTTAATGTGTTTTAACTTAAAAATAATATTGGGCATTTTGTGAGGAACTGGAGGAACAGTTGGAATTGGATGATTGACAGGTGGATGAAGGGTTGAATTTGCAACAAATTGTTTAGCAAATAGTTCGGCCTTTCTATTAGATGTAGAAATAATTTCATCTTCCAAAGGTAATGGTGGAAAAGAACTGGTACAGAAATTTCTACTGATGTTTTATCTCCTACATTTTTAATTGACTTAAAATTTTTGGGAAATATTTTAGACATATTGACATAACAAGATTTTTTTATAATTTCTAAACTCATGTAACCCCTTACAGTCAAGGAAGAGTTGTGGAAGAGTTCTTTTCTAATATTACAAAAAAGTAATCCAGCTTTAACGAAAAGGTTAAACACGGCTGATAAAAATTAAACTTAGCCCCTGCCACTGATCAACGTAGAAAAAATACCTATAAAGATAACATTTAACGATTAAATTAGGTTGCATGCATCCTATACATTTTTATAAAATTAATCTATCCAAATGAAACCCCATCCTTTCATAGACGAAAAACATTAGTCTAAATTATCTTAATGCCGGATTAGATGGATACTTTTAATTTAGTTTGATTGAGGACTATGAATAAATAAAAATCTACTTTCGGAAAAATTAAGTTAAGGGTCTTAGACATGAAAGAAGTGACTTTTGGGTTAGCGAGTGAGGAATATTTATTTTCTAAATGGAAATTAACGGTTATGTTAAGCTATATTAGAGACATTTTGCACCTCTTAAAATAACAGACGTTTTTTGGCCTCCTTATGGTTATCGTTATTAAACATAACGATTACAGCAGCAGTCTTAGACAGAGATTTTGCAGCCTCTTCGAATAAATTTATCTTGCCTCTGCGCTTTCGACACATAATCTTATTTTTACCTGTGGTTCACCGATTTTAAAGTTTACGAAAAATCAGTACTTACCAGAGACAAGAATGAGACGAGCAACTAAATGTAAATAAATTATCCGAGAGAGAGATAGCTGCTGGGCCTTCCTTGTCTGTCTTCAAGGAAGGTAAACGCAGATGGCGCGTAAGTCGACTTTATCGTTTGCCCGCTAAATTCAAATTATATATCTGTGCTATTTTTGCCCTAAATGTTAGGTATTTGTTTTTGTTTCCTATTAATATAAAATATTGGGGGTTAGTTCAATAATTACACACACCTTATTAAAAATGTCATTTATTTGGTTTTTATAAAGATTTTTTCTTACAGATAGCCATGTCAATATTACCTTAAATTATCTGTTGAAAAGCACAAATTTAATATATACACTGTGATCACTAATAAAAGTCAATATTCAAAGTCCAACCAGGGCAAAGCGATGATTGCTCCATCTACGATAGCCTGCCATGATGAAAGACAAAGACATATTTATTGGAACTTGCGTTAAACCAGAAAGAGATAAATACAATGGACAAATTCTTAGGACCAGTTACTCGTCTCATTGTTGTCTCTGTACTTACTTTTATTCTCCATAAGTTATATATTGAGATTTAAATATATGCAAATAATTCCCTTGATTTTGTTTTTCAAAGTAGATGGGTGTATAAGCAAAACACAAAAAGTAAGGTTAGGTTTGGTAGTAGAATAAAAAGCAAGTGTGCCAGATTGTAACATGTAAATAGATTACTGATTTAAAACATCCTTAAAAATGCAAGTCCGTTTTAATTTCTTTACACTATTTTATTTTTCTTACTGCGATGGATTTTTCGCTAATTAGAGCCTATGTATTAATGATATTTTAATTAATACGGCATTAAAATGTCAACCTTCTTAAATAATTGATCTTTAAAATTCTACAATCCGACAACCACGCAGTTTAACAATAACGATAAGCTCTTCGGTATTCATCCGTAATTAAAGGAGTTCGGTATGGTTAATAACGATAACGGATCATGTTTGCGTTACTGCGCAGACTCAGAATAACGTTAACCACAACGGAATTGCAAAATAAGAGGTGCAAAATGTCTCTATTATCGTGTAATTTCGTAATAGTAAAAAACAAACTTGACGGGAACTAACCTCAATTCTAAAGCAAGAAACGGATTCCATTAATAATAGATCCCAGAACCCCCTCAGTTTCAAGCGATTGTCAAAATAACGAAGGCTTTAAATTAAGCAGGGCAGTTGTGCTTGAAATTCCATCAAAAGTATCAGTAAATCTGAGGGTAAGCCCAAGGCAAACGCGATGTGGGAGATCCGCTTTCGATTGCGCCCCGACCGACGGAAGCGGGTGCGTTCAAGGAATTCCGGACGATGATTTGCGGCTCATATGACCGGGGCGGCAAAAGCTCTTTTTCCCTTTTGGTGGGCAGAAAGCGTGTCCTCTAGCGATATTAAGGTCGTTGTGTATTGTAATTTATGAATGGAAGAGCTTTTATTAAAGTGTCAGGCGATATTTGTAAATAATATTTAAGAAATACTCGTCATGCCGTTATTGCTGTTTTCCCTTTAGTTTGAATGGTTTTTGCAGTCCTATTAAGGGTGGTATTATTTCTGCTTTACTTGTATACAAGGAACAGTTTAAAAATGTAAATTCGGTGCTGTTTGATAAGAAAAAAATCACACAAAAGTTTAAAGCAAATAAATCGGCATGCTTGTCTTCGCGGCCGCCTTTGCTATATTTCTTTTATGATATGCCGGTTGATGCAGCTGGTCATCGCACTATGGGATAGAAATTCATTTTTTGGCTATAATTCTGAAACTTACCAATCCAACTTAAAACGAGGTGCTTTTTACTGGAAAAATATTATAAATTATTACAAATGCTTTTTGGAAACCTAAAACTTATTATATGTTATTATAAATTTACACCCCCTTAACATTATTATTTTTTATTGTACAAAATAAACTAAAATGTCAGCTTGTTTGTTTAATTCGGTAGTATTCTAATCAGTAATCCGATGATTATTATCTCATATGATATACAGGGTACGACAATAGGTATGATTTTTTTAAATGGAATACCGTGAATATTATATCACCACCAAAAAATCTTTTAAAATGCTTTAAAAAATACTATATTTGATGTGTCTATCTCAATTAGTTTCGGAAATATGACCCCACAAATCTGAAAAATAATTTTAAATTATTCTTAGAAGCGTAATAGAGATACATCTTCCCAACTTTTTTATTTTTTAACGTATAAAATAAATAAAAACACTGTTTTGTTGGGTAGATTCCGTAGAATCCATATCTTTCATCAGAATGCTTTTATCTTTTAGGATATACAGTGTAGGACAAAACATATTAATTTTAAAATGGAAAACCTTGTAAATTATAAAAATTCTTGTATCTGTCCTTAGACTCAGAAGTAGCAAAAAGTAGGAAGGCAATTGTAAGTACAAAAACTGATAAAGAAAAAGGTAAAAAATCTTTGACAAAAGTAGCGAGACTTCGCGAGACTGCATCGGAAACACAACAATAGCTCTTATTATTTAAACTCTTTTACTTTTTAGTAAACAAGGCTAATAATAAACCAAGTAGGTTAATTATTGTATATTTATGTTTACTTAAAATACATTTTCAAGTTTCTTATAACCCCAATAGAAATCGTCATATCCTTTTATAATTTTGCGTACATGTAGTTGGAGTATCTACTTTGAAATACACAGCATGAGCCATTAAAATTTCAAAGTTGCTTTTTGGCCAAAATAATGGATTTCTATCCCATAGTGTATCGGCGCGTCGCTGTAAAGGATAGCAGGTCCTTTGTATAAAATAGTCCGATTGCAGGCGGCCTTTTTATGTGTTTTTGTATTATTTTCAAACGGTACCGAATTTCCGCATTTAAAATGTTCTTACTATACTTTGATTTATTTTTAGTAACAATAACATTTTAATTTAATATAATTAATAAACGGCGTAGCCAAGTAAATAGGGGTGGCGTTTCTTGCAATTTTTAAAAGTTTAACGACAAGATCAATATTTACCATTTTATTTAAAATGCGTTTAGGATGATGGCATCCATCATTAATAAGTTATGCTGAAAAAATGCATTTAGGATGATGGCATCCATCATTAAAAGGTTTTGGCAAAAATATGCCTTTTAGATGATGGCATTACATTTTTTTCCTAATAACAATAAAATGAATTTTTCACCATCCAGGAAACTAAAATGTGCATAAATAATGCACATGCATAATGTGTGTTTATGTACATGGTGTCCCATATAAAATTAAATACTATAATTTTGAAAAAACCATAAGAGATACAAGAAAAGTTAAATGCAGAAGTTGTTCAGTGAAATGTATTTTTAGTATTTTTATTGTATCTCTTATGGTTTTTCAAAATTATAGTATTTAATTTTATATGGGACACCCTGTACATAAACACACATTATGCATGTGCATTATTTATGCACATTTTAGTTCTCTGGACGGTAAAAAATGCATTTTATTGTCATTAGGAAAAAATAATGTAATGCCATCATCTAATAAGCATATTTTTGCCAAAACCTTTTTATGATGGATGGCATCATCCTAAATGCATTTTTTCAGCATAACATTAATGATGGATGCCATCATCCTAAACGCATTTTTTCATCATAACTTATTAATGATAGATGCCATCACATTTTCTGCAACACGTGGCCCAATAACGGCCAATTGCCCATTTTGATGTCTTTTTGATACCTTTTTGCCAATGCCTTGCCGGCAAAAAAATGTTATATGGGCGTACATTGTTTAAAATAATACAAATAATTATTTGACTCCTCTGGGAGGTTTCAGATTTTAATTAATATAGAAAAATAAAAATAATAAAATAAAAATAACCAAAATCGGAGCTGTTATTGAGGACTTTCTACGATTGCTTGTTTTACATCTTCATCGACTCGACTATACTGAACAGCAAAAAAATATATATAAGCTCTTTTAAGTCAGTCTTTTAAACCTCATAACATGCTTAAAGCTCGTATCATTAATAAAAATACTACTGCTTTAAAACTTTTGCATCATCCAGTCACTTTTTCGCTTTTTTAAAATTAGTTCTCGCATGCTCCGTAGTTCATTAACTCGTTCCTGTCAATCATTTGCAACACACCTTTTAAATTTACCGCAAACACGTCGCGTCCCACGATAGTTACACATTAGATTAAACTTCACTTTTCCAGACATGTGACATTTAATCGATTGTTTACCTGTCACGGAACGCAACAGAAATATGGTTAGTGGGGTGTCCGAATGCAAACAGAACGCATTGTGGGTGGGAATAGTGTCGAATTAAACGCGGTTAGAGTATTTGCTTTTTCGTCACAAAAATTATCTTACTTGTGTCAACTAGACCTCACGAATTAATTTTTCATTTACGTTCCTGGGCCATGAAATGAACTTCATGATAAGAACACTTTTAAAACCTTTTTCGGAGGGTTCCTTTTTACGAGTTTAACACGAATATTCATGCCGCCATATATGGAAGCGGCGCTTTACCCTGCCTGTCAATGTCATGTGTTTCGGGTGTCGGACTGGACGAATGCGTCACTATTTTTGTGGGACAAGTTTATCACAACGTTTCCATGCAACTTTTAAACATTGTGTCAAAAATCGTAAGGGTTACGAAGTCACAAAACCCGCCTAGACCGATAGGATAGGACGGGGCTAGTTGTGCAATTTTTCACTTAAACGGTTATAGCTCCTCAAAAAATAAGTCTTAATGGCTTATAATGCATATTAATGGATTAGCAATTTATCCCTTATTAATAGTGTCCATAGTAATTTCTTTTAATAAGTCGAATTTAGGAGCTACATCTATTTTAATGTAGATAGTCAAGTATGCCCAACGTACCCCATAGGTGAGGTAAGTTGAGCAAGGGTATGGGGCTAGTGGAGCACTTAGATAGTATAGTCAAATCATGGCTTGAATGCTAGATACGTTTACAATAAAAATACATGTTGACAATTTGCTTTCTATATTTATGATCTTATAGTGACAAAACAACAAATCTCATTTATAAAACAGCAACGCCTAGCTTGAACTATTGAATTTAATACCTATCAATTCATCTTGGTTTTTTAAACTTTTAGGCAGTTTTATTTTGCTTCTCTTGTAATGCCTTCTGTATCTGTTAAAATTGCAGCTTTTCTCTATCTTCTGTTTGATTTGGCTCCTTTTCTTGGGTATGGTCAAACTATTTCCAGAGAAAATTCAACAATAATCCATTTTAAAATTTGCAGCCGTGCCGGAGTTATCCAAAAAAAAAAACAAAATTTTGCGAAATTGATTTTATTTTTTCTCAGTTTTTTAAAGAGATATTTTAATACATACGACACATTATCATTGTCACTTTTTCTGTTCTATAAAATGGCGATTGTGGTGCTCCACCCTGTATTACAGCCTCATATTTATTATACCTTGCTTTAGAGTTGGGTCGTATTCGAATACTCAGTATTCTAAATAGTATTCAGAATACATTTTGCCGGTATTCGAATAGTATTCGTTTGTTTGGTATTCGGTATTCGGCAGAATACTATTTTGCTCAGTATTCGGTATTCTGTATTCGAATATATTTTTCGAGTATTCGAATATCTGCGTTCCGAGTATTCGAATACCGAAAAGTGTAAGTAGTATCTGAATACTAAGATTGTTAGAATTTGATTGAGAAAAAGTAACAAAAGGGAAGCAAAATAGAGAAAAAAAGAGGTAACGACCTTTTTTTTTTTGCTCTTTAATTTTGTCATAGATTTTGATTTGTAGTATTCGAATCTTTTCGTACCGATTAAACGCAGATGGCGCGTGAATCGACTTTATCGTTTGCCCGCCAAATTCAAATTATATAGCTGTGCTATTTTTGCCCTGTTAGGTACTTGTTTTTGTTTCCTATTATTATAAAATATTGGGGTTTAGTTCAATAATTACACACACCTAATTAAAAATGTCATTTATTTGGTTTTTATAAAGATTTTTCTTACAGATAACCATGTCAATATTACCTTAAATTATCTGTTGAAAAGCACAAATTTAATATATACATTGGGATCACCAATAAAAGTCAATATTCAAAGTCCAATTAAAGGTAAAAACCGCGAAACACACATTAAATCACAGAAAATCTAAACAAACTGTCCAAACAAATCGGCCATGAAAATATCAAACACAAATATCGTTTAACATTTCGGCGTGACTGCCTGCGGCAACGTTGTCAAGTTAAAAATATTCGATTCATGGTATATTTTCTTTCTCTTAATTAGATGAGAGCCAAAAAGGACATTAAAGTTTACATGCAGAAATTGTAAACAACTTGGCAACCAGGGCAAAGCGATGATTGCTCCATCTACGATACCCTGCCATGATGAAAGACAAAGACATATTTATTGGAACTTGCGTTAAACCAGAAAGAGATAAATACAATGGACAAATTCTTAGGACCAGTTACTCGTCTCATTGTTGTCTCTGATACGGATTATTTACAAAAATACTCAATAATTATTTAAACGGCGGGACGATGATCTTTTGTAGGTTTTTCGTGATAGACTTTATCGCTTGGTTAAGCTAAACATCCAATTACACAAACTTAATAAATTGTCTTTAAAACAAAACCAATTAAATAATTAAGAAATTTGAAGTTCAAGGTTTAAATGCCTTTAGCAGAAAATTTGAGTTACGTAAACCGTTAATCCTTTAATTGAAAACAATTAACGAAACGTCAAGTTGGACATTCGTCGTAACAAATTTATATAATATCTTAATTATTTTTTTTTGTGGTAATTATAGTCCAGCACAAAAATGATTCAGTTAACGTAAATCACAATATATTCCTTTTAGAGGTTTGTTAAAATTTTAAATTAAAGTTTTAATTAAACAAATTAAGAAGGGTTACTTTTAAATTGATATATTTTGTTTAACACAGTACAGAATATAAACACAATATTATTTGGCTTTTCTCCAGAATAAAATTAAAAAATTTATTTAACATTTTATGAAAATTAAAACTTTTATACATTATGTAGAACTATTCTGCTCTTACACAATATAATAAAAGTTATTATTACTTTAAAAGAAATAAAATAATGAAATATTTAATATTAAGTTACTTACTATACAAAGGTTTCATCTATAAACAAAGGTTCATTAGCACTCGGTTGAAATTATTTTAATCTAATAAAATAAAATCTTAACAAGACGCCAGACGAGAACTGGGCCAATGATTGCATCTCAAAATGTGGTAAATAGTTTACCAAAAATGTGGTAAACATATAAATGTTCATCCTATATATAATTTTTTTGCCGCATATTGGTTACGCATTAACGGTAATGGTTATGACATCTCTCCGTCCAAATTTCTGTTTTTTTTAAATACTTAAAGTTCCCGCGGAAACCTACGCCCAATCATAGCCCAATCACAACAACCTATCCTCTTAACCAATCAGGCGTTGGGATGCACCTGGCGCGGCGTGGCGTGGCGTCACATAGGTAAGTTCCAATATACAATATACATCCTTTTAATCTTTTAGCTATAAGTATTAACCGATCACATGACCTTAAATTAAAATATCTATAAAGGGGTCATGTGATCTGTCAATATTTTGAGCTATAAGATGTAATATTGGAACTTAGTATTGAACTTGAAGAGAACATAACCTCAGTTTTGGTTTTTGTGCATTTGATTGTTGGTTTTTTATTATTGCGGTGCTGTGCAATAGCATTCTTGTAGAAGCTGAAAGTGTGATTTCGGTTGTTTTACTAGATTTCCAGAGTATAGTTATAAATGAAGCAAAAAACAATTAACCAACTATATAAGACATAAGGTAATTATAAGTATTATAAAATAAAATGGTAAACTTATCTGTATTTTATATATGTTTTTTAGAATTTAAGCATCAAGTTCTAACAAAATTGAACATTATTGTGGCTAAATTAATATAAAAATGTGTTTATGCCAGTTAAGGTTATTTTCAAATGTGACGCCCACAAGATTGAAAGTGTCTTTGCTCTGTTAAACTTGGCCGCTCATAAGTAGACAATGAGTATTTATTGACTCTTTTCGCGACAAGGAACATGATTGTGTTTTGGATGCATTAAAATGGACGGGCGAATTGGCGCCCCAATCCAATATTAAATTAAGATCCTGCGAAAGAGATAGCTGCATCGCTCTGCGTTTGTTTTCCAAATTAGGTTTAGTGATGGGTTTAGGAACCTGAAAACTGGAGTGAAGGGTACTATCGTCGGCGAAACTATGAATGGAATTAGTTATGGACGAGAGAAGGTCGTTAATGTGAAGAAGAAACAATATTGGTGCCAGTACTGAGCCCTGAGGCACTCCAGCATTTACTTGGTGAAAGCTTGAAGAATGGCCGTCCACAATAACTGATATACGACGATCAGATAGATAACTAAAGAGCCATGTACAGAGTTTAGTTGAAATACCATTGGAGGGAAGTTTATTAAGAAGTGCGGCATGCCAGACCTCGTAAAAGCTTTGGATATATCAAGAGTAACGATCTGGGACTCACCTAGAAACTCAAGAGACTTATTCCAGCAGGGTGATACGAAGAAAAGAAGATCTGCTGTAGATCTTTGTGGCGAAATCCATACTGCCTGTCATGCAATTTTGTGTTTCTAAATACTTAAGAATTTGTGAATTAATGAATTTTTCCATTACTTTACAAAGACCTGAGAGAATTGAAATTGGTCTATAGTTAGATGGAAGAGATTTAGACCGTTTCTTGGGAATAGGTTGAACACGTGCAGCTTTTCAGCTCTCCGGAAAGATACCTGTGTCGTAAGCATTTACTTGGTGAAAGCTTGAAGAATGGCCGTCCACAATAACTGATATACATACGTCGATCAGATAGATAACTAGAGATCCAAACACAGAGTTTGGTTGCGTTTGAGTTTATTGAGTTGAGTTTACCGTTATATATTTGGAAAGTTGTGTTACCTATACTAATATTGTCATTCTGAAATTCCTGTTCTTTTCCCTTTCTGTCAAACTTACTGTCAAAAACAAGGACATGGAATGAATTACATAACCGAATCCTTTAATAAGGAAACTTTAATACCTTTAAATGTTAAGATAAAATTTGGATGACTTTAAAAAGAATCACGATTGTAACAGAGCCTTGAGAAGTTATTCTCTTCAACAAAAATTGCAACAATAATAAAAAAATAATGGTAGCACTAATTATTTTTAAAAATGTATATTCATGACAATATTCGCATTAGTAATAAACTTATATTATAATTATGGTAATTGAATATACTACATACTACTTACTGTTAGGTTATATACCTACAGCAGATACCCATGAACATGACT
>JACEGR010009479.1:0-26249 GCA_014170235.1 Listronotus bonariensis
CCGCTGCTACCATCACAAAAAACACCGACCATTCTATAGTGGGATCAGCTACATTTTCCAGGACATTTCAAAAATTGTGTTTGGAAGGCAGTATTTTTTTTCCGGAAGAACTGCTTTGAAGTCGCGGCGGTTACAGATAAAAATGTAGCTTCAGTACAGCAATATTCTCAATGCGACGCCTGGGGTGGAAGGGGGTCCTCGCTCGTAAAATACAAAGCGTGACGAGCGTACTTTCGCGACCAGGAACATGACGTGCTTTCTGACAATACACCGAACGGCATTTTTGGAAGCCCCCGTCTAGTATCAAATTGAGATCCTGGGTGAAAGAGATACAGTCGCCCCGATGCATCGGTGCTTTGCAGCATAAAGCCGCACCACACAATAAAAACCGTGCTGAAACTGGGTTAATTGATTTGATTAACTATACAAAAATAGATATGGGAAAACCACGCTTTCCCCATAATAAGTTAATGCCGTCACTGTTTAGTCAGTACCTTGGCAGGTCGTGCAAAAGCACGTTAGGGGTGTGAGCTTCAGAAAACATTTTTATTAAAGTCTGTAATGATGCTATCTGTAATACCCCTTAGAAATATGCTCGGTGAATTTGAAAACCCTTCCTGTGCTTATATTTAAATTAAAATAAACCTCGTATGAATTGCCTGCCTTTAAGATTATTATTTAAACACCAGGGATGCCTGTATAATTCTTATTATATTTTTTGACTTAACTTCTTTGACTTTGATTATAATAGTAAGGTCACGTGATACTCGTGATTCACGCGAAGTTTACCTGATAATTGAAATTTTTCGCTATTGTATTTCTTTAATGTCTTACTGTCGTAATAGCAACAGTAAATTCCAAACAAAAATCCATACAAGTTGACCAGTTTCATACTAAAAAACTACATAAATGGGCAGGTCATTACTTAGTTGGCCGCATATTGGTGTCACTACATACAGCTTAAAGCCGAACACAGCTTGTATAAAGGTGTTCAGATGACAGCAAAACGCAAGGCCACAACGGTGAAGTCAACCGTGCCAGTAGGTGGAGCTGTGCTGACTTTGGGTAGTACGTGTCAGGAGAGACAAATTCCTCCTCAAATGATCTAAAACTGCACTCAGTTGGTATAATAAGGCATCATAAACACAAGAGTTGGAACCATAGTATAACTTATTCATTTTCAAATATTATTCAAAAAAGCCATGGAAACACTGATCAAGAATCATGCCCAGCCAGGCGAGGTAAGATGCAAAGCCTGTGCCTATCATAAGAAGTAAAACCTCCCGGTGGTGAGCCTAAGGGCTTGCATCATCTGGTTTAGGAACTCATAAGAACACCGCAGTGTACTTTTCGTTTCAAAATGAACAGCAAAACAGTGCTCTCAAACACGTTATTTTAAAGATCAATGACAAAGTTATATTTGGTTAGTTTAGCTGTACCTCTGTGCCAGTAAGTACCTTCTGAGCCTTACACGGTCGATTAAAGTTGGAGGCCACCTATTAACCTTGGAACATACTCTCTCCAAAGTCAGCTATGAGTCAAACTTTGTGTGCCTTCCACAGCTGCTTAGAGCCGTGGTCGAAGGGCTGGTCGAATAACTGGCCCGATCCTCGATCGTTTAATTTTCTGGTGTGCCTGATTCTGTCAGAAACAGCTGATGACGACAACACAAGTCGACTTTTCGGACATCGGACGAAAACAAAATAGCTGCGAGCTGGTTTTTAAATTTATCAAAATGAGCTGACTGTGAAGCTTTAACAGTTTGTTTTTGAAAATATTTGTGGTGTTACAAGAAATAAAACTGGCCATGTTGGTCGCACTGTGGAATACCAAACAGAAACAAACTACGTAGCCTCGATAATATACCTAATAAACAAGCTTGGGAATGTTGGTGTACAAGAATATTGTTGAACACGAATACGGCAATATGTCTCTCTACAGTAGTTAAAATATTAGTTTAATGTAAACCAGAAAGATATGCCAAAGCTTGTAAAGCATGAAAGCGCCTTTCAGCCATTGACATGCCTTAACAAAGTAACCATCTTCGAAAGGCCGTATCAGATAGCTTCTTCCCCGTCAATTGCACACAGTGTCAGCGCATTTTCATCAGCACTGAGCGATCTGCGAAGCCGGGCCCCAGCGGCAGCACACTTGCCGACGTAAGCCTTCAAAGAAGAAACTCAGTACGTGTCTAGCTTCCGTTTGTCGATATCATTTTCGTTCGTGACGGCAAACATGAAAGAGGTGGCGGCTCGCATTAGATGGGCGCTTCTTGTGAGGTGATGGCCCTGTCACTTCCAACAATAAAGGTAATGTGGGTGTAAGTTTTCAAGTTAAAGGGAATTTAATAGCCGTCCAGATGTATATTATTGTCCTCAGAAAATACTACTTCGTCACTCTGCCTCCATATCCCTCCCAAGTACCTGCCGGGCAAATAAACCCTATAATGAAGGTCAGCAATCTCGAAGGCAATAAGAAAAGTATTTGTGTTGGGTAAAACCGTATCCGGAGGCGCCTGTGGACACTTTGATTTCTGTAAGCTTTCATTTACAGCAACATACAGTGTGGAAAACTCCCAGAAATACTGAGTCGCTTCGCATGTGCCTCGCGCCACGTTGGCAGCTATATGCTTACAACACAAACATAAAGCGTTGCATGTGTCGTCAATATGGGTTATGGTATGTCATCAAACTTGTAATGCTATCGATCGAGTGGGTCTCGTCGACAGTCTAAAATAGGCAGCGTATTGTGCTTTTTAAATAATGGAATATAAATTCTGCGTAGTTGTATGCCTCAATTCAAAGTGCTGGACTGTCAAAAGACAGATATTTCCTTAAAATTTCTTAACGAGCGTTAAATTCAATTTTATACGTTTTATGAGTCGTAAAGTGGCAAAGTCTGAGATGGGCATCGTGGGAATACATGAAAAATTCCACTGGCCCGGCCTCGGCGAGGCTGTCCCAGCCTTTCTGCGGAAATAGTCTTGAGTTATTATCATTCTTAAATGATCACCGTGGAGAGGTGAGTGCACGCCAGACAAGGTATGTACCCTAAATCTCAACAACAGACCAGATGAGTTCTCTGCCTGAATCCGGACTGGGTGAGAAGTCGCAAGAGATGCAGCTTCTCGGGTGCAGAATTCGAAAAGTTAGCTCATCACATTCGAGGCTGAAGGTCACAAAATACATGTTGGGAATGCAGCTCCATGGGACATGTCGCATCATGGAAACGCCAGCATATTGTGCAAAACGACTTTCAGAAAGATTCAATGGATCAACTGGTCAGAAATGAGAGAAAATCCCATCTGGAAGGAGCCCCAGCAGAGCGCAGAAACCAGAAAAAGATGAGGATCATTTCTTTTCTAATGACAATATTTACGTGTCATTCCAGAATGCATTACAAACCGTATAAATGTAAAGGCCTGTAGGGTTAGAAGAACGTTGGGTAAATCTGGAGAGCCAGATCTCTCCTCTGCCTCGTGTCTCTCCTCCGCTCCACCCGCATACCGACCAAGAGTCAATCACTCTTACTGTACTCAAAAAGAAAAGCAGTCAACAGCAAGAAACAGGTCAACAGATAAGGCTTCTGAAAACAAGACCACGTGCAATGCGATCTGGTCAGTCGAATATGGTTCTTTTTCTTAAACGATTTAATAAGATAAAATATTTAAATATTGTTTGTTTCCATTATATTTGTTAATATGCTGAAACATTTTTTAAAAGCTAAATTTCTCCTGAATAATGTTATTATAGCCTGGTTAAGTATTTCTTACCGTTGTCTGGCCGCAAACAGCCAACTTTAATCTGCTGTGTCAAGCCTCTGATAGTACATACCTAAATTTGTTTTTCCTCGGGAGCTGACGAAAATTTAACAGTTTGAAGCTGAATTCCTTTCAATATGGATCAGAGTCCACTCACAAATCAGCCTTGCTTGGTCGCCCAGCAGATAGCAGAAAAGACAGGCCTCAAAGCCTGGGAGCGAAAATATTTGTGTGACATTTCTTTCTTTCAATAATATTTTGGCAGCCAGCCAGCCTTTCGCAGATGGGTATTCAGGCAGTTACAAACGTAAAATGCTTAAATTTCCCTCTGAACGGAGGCTGGCTGAGCCTGATTCGTCAGCACGACAGATAACGGTCGGCCGAAAACGGTGCTTCTGATCGCAGCCTTTAGGGGTGGGTAAGAAAGCTAAGAATAAATTTCTATGAAATGGACTTCCAATGTCACGCTTTCTGAACCAGGTCACTCTCGTGAAAACCCCCTGTAAGGAAAGGGTAAACACACATTTAAAAGTTAAAACTCTTGCCACACTTAGCAAATAGTTATAAATTCTCGTTTTTCTTTTTATCTGGGAAATGTAAACACTTATTGCCCAAATACACGTACGCGTGTAATCTAAGCGAAGAGGAAGCTTGCCGACGGGACTTCAAAATGCTCAGAACACCTGGGGAAGGAAAGTTAATCTTCCTGCGGGCAGCGTTCAATACCCAGAAATACTTCAGGGAGCGGGAAGAGCCCAAACAAAGCGAAGTTCGGGCCTGGAGTGGGGATACAACATGAGTTTCTCATTGGGAACCATGAGCGGGAGAAACCATACCGGGATCACCTCCTTCAGAAGAGTCTGCGCAGCGCTCCAAAGCTGGGCCACGAGGCGTGGAGTGCCTTCAAAGTGAAGCGATCACGAGCACCTTGAAATAAGCCTCGGGTCAAACAAGAAACTTTTTCAGGGCCGTGGAGCCATGCCTCAGATAAGCGAAAGAACAATACCCAGACACAGGAGCGCAGTCGAAAGAAATCCGCTTGAAAGCGTGCCGTGGCCAGCAGGCGTCAATACTACATGCCGTTGTGACTCAATAAAAGACTGAAGCTTGTTTCAAAACTCTGCTGTAGATGAGAGCTTAATGCGACAGAAAGGACAATTGTGTTCTTGACGAGCCAGTCGGACCAGACTTGACGTCTCCAACCAACAACAACCAAGATTCTTGCGAAAGCAGACTCGGTAGCCGCTGTTCAAGTCGGTGCCTAGAGCCGGGAGGAAGAAGGGCTCATCGCCGGGCGCAGCTCACGGACGTAGCCTGAGCTGTGCATCTTGAGCAGTGTCGCCGATGAAGAAGAAAGAAAAGAAATAAGCTCACCCGTTATCTGGCTTTTTCGGCGAAAAGAATGGCCGTCTCATTAATATAAAACCAGGTACGTGATACTTCTCGACCAGAAAGTTGAATTATAGAAGTTTAAAAGACCCTCTCATGTGGCGGAAGCCATTGTAGTGGGCATGCCAGACCAAGTTCTGGGATACACGAGAAGTGATCTGGGACACCCAGAAACTCTCTCAGAAAGAAACTTCATTCCGCAGTGATGAAGGAAAGACATCTGCGGGCCCAGGCAAATTCCGAAATTCTGCGCTGGTCAGAGTACTTGAGGTTTTCAGTACACTTTGGGAGAGTTTGAGTGAGGTTATGTGGTTATTTTCTCTCAGTTGCTGGCAAGAGTCTCCTCCAGGCAGGTTGAGTTGAGCTTCTCAGGTTGAGGTTACATTTGAGGTACTCAGGCCCGAGAGCAGCAGAGTTATTGAGAAAACAGGCGCAACCCAAGGAAAGAAGAAATTAAATAAATGGGAAGAAACTCGTGTTAAGAAACTCAAAAATTTCTTACTCCAAAAATACGATGCCGTGCCTCATGAAAATATCCTACTGTATCCAGAATTGGCAATATTCAGTTTGGCTGAATATTACTAGTGCTGTAAAAAAGCTAAAGAAAAGTTTCAACAGTGGGTGCAAAAAACAGTATTTGAATTACTTTTTTTTATTATCATATTTTTTTAAAATGTTCTAAGAATTCCGTACTCGATATGGCACACCGTGCTAGTTCAAGCCTGATTAAGAATCAAAAGTAAAATATATTGGTCATAACAATTTCCACACATCATTAGAAAGCTGTTGCTCTTGGGCGCCCATTAATAAAAAGTCAGGTTAACGTAGAAATAAAACACCATACGATTTTGGGTGATTTGCCACCATGAAAATGGTGGCTTTGCGAATGCAAACCGCTCTTAGTTGTACCGAAAATAAGCAGCGCGGTCAGCGCGGGGTTATCGTACACCGCTAAAGGGCCGTAAACAATAATGACTAAAGAAAAGTGGAAACCTATTTTTTTTCTTTGTAATAGACACAATCTGTTCAAATTAATGGTGAACAGTTTAAAAAAATAAAAATATCGTAATTTGTTAAAGAAGTGTAAGGTATTTTCTTTTGCATTTTATACAGTGCTAAAAGGAAAGTAAGTAACTTAAAAAATAACCCTGTATTTAGGCTGATTCTCCTTGTTTTTAATGTACTGAAGCAACGATCGCGGGCTTGCAAGCCAAGAGGGGAAAACCGCCGCTCCGAGTGAGAGCCTTAGGTACCTATTTGATGAAGAGTCGGGCTGAGGGGACACTCTACATTCTCGGCGGTTTTTACTATTTTAACAGTTGTGCTTTGTAAAGTCAACCGGCGGTTTTGTTAATGCGCCAGTTGAAATCAACGTGAAACAGGTTAACGTGTTAACTCCACCCAAATACAATTTGTAGTCTTACTGTTTGGTTATTGATCAATAAACAAAACAAACCGGGAGACATGTTTGAACACTACTTAATAATGAGCTTCATGTGCAACATGTACAGCCTTAGAGTAAACCAGACAAATGTGCCTGTAAAACCAAAACTTCGTGCAGTCATCAATGGGAAAGTGTTTAATGGGTAATGAAGGGGCGAAAAGAAACCCTTAAACCCCCTTAGGAAATACAAAAATAAATATCTCAAACAGGGCACCACTATAATAAGTTAGTTAGTTAAGTGTTTAAAAAAATGAATAGGGTCAGAAGCAAGTCGACCTCGTAGTCGTGCGCTGAATGATCTCCGGATGAATAACTTTTTTTTACATTTTCTCAATCATTTTTATACATTTTTCCTCATTTTTACTTTTTATTGTTCATAATTAAATTTTTAGACAAATAATTTTACACTTTTTTTAGAGATTTTAAGATGACGTCCTGATAAGTTATTTCTTCGCTCCCTTCCTGTCTGAGATACAATAATTTCTTGGTGTTGTAAATTATTGGTCCCATGTAACAAAACGAAATAGTTTTGTAATGTAGCTTTTTATTTACAATTGTGGTTTGTATTTGCCTGTTCCCATTCCGCCATATACTATTTCAATTTGTTTTTCAAAGGGTGCTATTAACTAAACTACAATATTCAACAATAAAAACCACAAACTAAAAGTTTGCGGTTTGCAAAATAAATAATTATTAAGGTTAGATTACCTTTAACTATTTTACGGTATTTGTTTTTATACGCAAAACTGCCGGCGGCGGCTATCGATAAAATAAGTAAAACCGCCGGTACTAACAAATTATTTATACTCGGCGGTTTCTCGCACATACGTAAAGGTATAAAAGCCGCCGATGGTTCATTCTTTATAATTGTGTAAAAAGCCGGCTTCTCTGTTTACCCACTGCCTTTAGAAACCCCTCCAAAAGCGCAATTACGCTTGCTAGGAGTAACTTAAAAAATAAAGCGACTTTACCTTAAATTCAATATGGCGGATTTCTAAAAATGGTGTACGAGTTATTTTTAATGTACTCCCACAATACGTCTATCAAATAAAAGGGCTTGCTAAGAGTAACTTCAAAAATTAGACGACTTCACTCTAAATTTAATATGGCAGATTTCTAAAAATGGAGTACTTGTTATTTTTAATGTACTCCCACAATACGAGGTATCAAATAAAAGGCCTTGCTAGGAGTAACTCAAAAAATAAAGCGACTTTACCTTAAATTCAATATGGCGGATTTCTAAAAATGGTGTACTAGTTATTTTTAATGTACTCCCACAATACGGGTATCAAATAAAAGGCCTTGCTAGGAGTAACTCAAAAAATAAAGCGACTTTACTTTAAATTCAATATGGCGGATTTCTAAAAATGGTGTACTAGTTATTTTTAATGTACTCCCACAATACGGGTATCAAATAAAAGGCCTTGCTAGGAGTAACTTAAAAATAAAGCGACTTTACCTTAAATTCAATATGGCGGATTTCTAAAAATGGTGTACGAGTTATTTTTAATGTACTCCCACAATACGTGGACCAAGTAAAAGGGCTTGCTAAGAGTAACTTAAAAAATTAAATGACCCCTAAATTCAATAGGGCGGATTTCTAAAAACGTCGTACTAGTTATTTTTAATGCAATATGGGTATTAAGAAAAAGGGCTTGCTAAAGTAACTCGAAAAATAAAGTAGCTTACTTAAAATACTTTAAAATGTTTATATTTATTTAAAACATCCAGAAATGACAAAACAAAATGAAAAATATTAAAAGGAAAACTCTACAGGCGTATGCAAAATTAATAAAGCTCTTTTTAATATGTCACAAAATGTCAACAGCTCTTATTTCGCAACTGTCGTTTAAAGTGCACGATTCCAAAAATTTGATGGAACTATTTCCGTTTGGAAAAATAATTTTCGTCATTATGGGTTACCTTAAAACATATAAGGCGCAATATTAGGAAATTGTATTTTTTTTATTTAGAAAATTTAGACATACAGGATTGACTCGAAAGGGACAAAAATGCCTTACTTTTAATTTTTAAATACAAAACATTTTACTTTTTAGCTTAGCTTCTCATAAGCAAAATTATCAAGTGGTATATTTTTCTTTTAATTACACAAAATGTATGCAGTAAGATAAACAATAAGAAAAAAATGAAAAAGACAAGAAGTTGTGTTTTGAGAATTAAACTTAGATTGTGCATCAACCAATATTTATAATAATGTAAAATACCATTATTACTATCAGCAAGTGACTAATTATAACTATTTAATTATAATAAAAAACTATATATGATAACCACGCCGACCAGACTGCGACTTCACGTGGACAATTTTATTTTTTTTGCTAATTTAGCAAAATATTAAGTATCACGCATTATAAAATTCTGTTATCAAAGTATTTTTAGGGTAATAAGATATTAAATATGAAAGAAGTAATATTTATTATAAAAAATGAATATTAAAAAAATGGAGTAATACATTTTTACGTTATAAAATAATTATCTTAAGGAATTTATTTCACAATACGGATCCACAGATGGAGTTTACTTTACTTTTATTTTAAATATTTTAATAAAAACTTCCTCATAAAAATGTTTGGTTTATCTGAGATGCTAAAATAAAATTGCCATAAGATACATGGGGTGGTTCAAAAACATGAATAAAAGAATATATATAATATTGACTTTTCTATTTATTTTACAACAAAATTGTATTAGACTATTTTACAGACGTTAATAAGATAGCATATATATTTCGTTATTTTGTTTGCCAATTAAACGTATTAAAGAAATAAATACATATACATATACAGATACATATAAAATGTTCTAGAAAACACTAAAATGTATTTTTTTTTTTTTTAAGTTTAATTTCAAAAATTGTCAGAAGAAATATGGAAAACAATAAATTAATTATGTTTCTTATTACAACTCTAGCCTTAAGAAAACTCACTTTGCACGTAAGTTTTTTGTTAAATATTACCGTTTTTAAAACAATAGGTTGCTTTTGTAGATACATTTTTTGATTGTAAAAGATTTTTCTTTATATTGTAGCCTTAAAAAGGAAAAAATAAATTTCCGAAAGACCGAATCCCCAAGAATTTAGAATCTTTGTATTCAACAATATATATATATATATATATATATATATATATATATATATATATATATATATATATATATATATATATATATATATATATATATATATATATATATATATATGTATATGTATATATTTCTTTCATACATTTAATTGGCAAATAAAATAACGAAATATATAAGCTTATTTTATTAACGTCTGTAAAATAGTCTAATACAATTTTGTTGTGAAATAAATAGAAAAGTCAATATTTAAACATGGGATTTGATGCACTACCCGATTTAACTTTTCTTGTATGTTTTAATTGGCACCACATGTGTGTAGATATTATTTTACAAAAACAGCATTTTTATAATTTATAATAATTATATTTTGGTCAAAGTCCAAAATCCAGTAGACAGTGAATCAATATTCTCAGAATTAATTAATTAGCTTATAAATAAGCCAAAACATAAACGACTTTTTTAAAACTAAATTTTTAAATGATTTGCGTAGTTTGTATTATGTGGAACAAGCGTAATTGCGCTTTTTGGAGGGTTTCTAAAAAGGCAGTGGGTAAACGAAAGCCGGCTTTTTACACAATTATAAGAATAAAACCGCCATCCGGCGGCTTTTTATACCTACGTATGTGAAAACCGCCGAAAATTATAAATAATTTGTTATTACCAGCGGTTTTCACTTATTTTATCGATAGAAGCCGCCGCCGGCTGTTTTGCTTATACAAACTAACAAAAACCGCCAAAAAATAGTTAAAGGTGATCTAACCTTAATAATTATTTATTTTGCCGTGCCGTAAGCATTTAGTTGTCTTGTGGTTTTATTGTTGAATATTGTAGTTTAGTTAATAGCACCCTTTGAAAAAACAAATTGAAATAGTATGGCGGAATGGGAACAGGCAAATAAAACCACAATTGTAAATAAAAAGCTACATTACAAAACTATTTCGTTACATGGGACCAATAATTTACAACACCAAAAATTATTGTCAGACAGGAAGGGCGAAGAAATAACTTATCAGGACGTCATCTTAAAATTCTAAAAAAGTGTAAAATTATTTGTCTAAAAATTTAATTATGAACAATAAAAAGTAAAAATAAGAAGAAATGTATAAAAAATGATTAAGAAAAAATATAAAAAAAGTTAATTATCTATCCGGAATCGAATTCAGAACCTGCAGCTTACGGGTCAACACTCGTAACCCTGTAGCTACTTGAAATACATTTTTAAACTTATATAACTAATAACTAATATAATTGAAGAAATAAGCCCTGTTTATGAAATATTTATTTTGTAACTTTTTTTCCTAAGAATTTTAAAGTTTCTTTCACCCTCAATACATGCATACTTTTATTGGTAATACTTTAAGTTTTAGTTTTACGAAACGTACAGTTTTTCTAAAATTTGTACATACATATTTTTTAACTTATGAAGAGCTTCGACAAAATCTTCGTAGGTGTTAAACATGTCTCCCAGTTTTATTTTTGTTTGTTGATCAATAATAAACAATAAAACAAATTAGTATTTAAGTTAGGTTAACGTTAACTATATTTCCACGGTTTTTAATAGTTTTTATTAACAAAACCACCGGACGACGCCATTTAATGATAAAATAAGTAAAAACCGCCGGAAATAACAAATTAATTCACCATTCGACGGTTTTTATATACGTAAATAGATAAAACCGCCGGGCGGCGGTTTTCTTCTTATAACTAAGCAAAAACGCCCGCGGTCGTTTAGCCAGTACATTTAAAAACTTAAGTCAATTTCCAAATACAGGGTTATTTTTAAGTTACTACTTTCCTTTTAACACTGTATAAAATGCAAAAAATAAAAATTTTATACACTTCTTTTAACCATTACATTACATTTTTTGCTGTATTTTTTTTTTTTAAATATTCACCAGTGGAGTTTGAACCAGATTGGTATAATTTTTTTAAAGAAAAAAATAGGACGCCACTGCTTTTTCTTTAAATCAATATTATTTTTACAATACTTACTTTTTTGGGATTAATTTTGTCTTATATATTATATATTTTTCGGTACAACAAACGGTTTGCGTTTAAAAAATAAAAGCCATTTTCATGAATGGCAAAATCGCTAAAATCTGTTATGGTGTTTTATTTCTACGTTAGATTTTTGACTGTGTAAAATAGATTTTTAAGAGCAACAACTTTCTAATGATATTAAAATTGTAGTAATGTAATTATTTTACTTTGATTCTTTAATACAAACTAGACAAAAAAATTACAATTAAAACACCATATCAGACCAAATTCACCTTAAAGTAAAGAAGTATTTTTAAAAAATATATTAATAAAAAAAAAAGCAGTGTTCAAAAATCAATACAATTTTTTTGCACCCCACTGGTAAATTTTCTTTAAAAACTTTTACAGCAAAAAAAATAGTATTCCGGTTAAAACAAGTGTACCAATTCTGTGGAAATACCAGAAGGGGAGGGAAATTTAGGATTGCATTTTTTCATAAAACTTTAACATCCAGTATTTTGGAAAGTAAAAATTTTTGGACATAATTTATATGAAAAATTTTCTTATTTTATTTCGTTTTATACAGTGTTAAAAGAAAAGTACTAACTTAAAAATAACCATGTACGGTACGAGTATATAAAATGTAACTCAATTTTGAAATAACAATTTTCTATAAATACGGATCTTTGTAAAGTAATGGAAAAATTAATTACATTAATTTTCTCACAAATTCTTAAGTACTTAGAAAAACACAAAATTTTGTATGACAGGCAGTATGGATTTCGCCACAAAAAATCTACAGCAGATCTTTTTTCCTTCATATCACACTGCTGGAATAAGTCTCTGAAGTTTCTAGGTGAGTCCCAGATCGTTGCTCTCGATATATCCAAAGCTTTTGACCAGGTCTGGCATGCCGCACTTCTTAATAAACTTCCCTTCTATGGTCTTTACACTAAACTCTATAATTGGCTTTCTAGTCGAAGTATATCAGTTATTGTGGACGGCCATTCTTCAAGCTTTCACCAAGTAAATGCTGGAGTGCCTCTGGGCTCAGTTTTGGCACCAACATTGTTTCTTCTTCACATCAACGACCTTCTCTCGTCCACAACTAATTCCATCCATAGTTTCGCCGACGATAGTACTCTTCCCTCCAGCTTTCAGGTTCCTAAACTCACCTGACTTGGAAGACAAACGCAGAGCGATGCAGATATCTCTTTCGCAGAATCTTAATTTAATATTGGATTGGGGCGCCAAAAATCTCGTCCATTTTAATGCATCCAAAACACAATCATGTTCCTTGTCGCGAAAAGAGTCATTAAATACTCATCCTCTACTTATGAGCGGCCAAGTTTTACAGAGCAAAGACACCTTCAATCTTGTGGGCGTCACATTTGAAAGTAACCTTAACTGGCATAAACACATTGTATCTATAGCCACGGCAGCTTCAAAAAGCTTGGATTTCTCTTTCGAGCCAAAAAGTATTTTTCCGCTTCTAATTTATACACTTTATATGTGTCCCAAATCCGACCTCCCTTGGAATATTGTTCTCATATCTGGGGCATGGCGTCCCCCACAACCCTAAGCATTCTTGATTCTATTCAAAGAAGAGCTATTCGTCTCATTAATGATCCTTCACTTACAGAAAGGCTTTCCTCTCTTGCCCATCTTCGGGCTGTGGGGGATTTATTGCTTTTTATAGGTACTTCCATGGCTTCTGCTCTGAAGAATTGTCCAGTATAGTTTCTCCACTCATGGTTCCCAACAGAGAAACTCGTGGTACCGCGCGTATGCATCCCTATACGGTCCAACTGGATAGGCCCCGAACTTCTCACTTTGTTCGTTCTTTTATCCCTAGAGTGTCTAGATTGTGGAACCTGCTGCCCACGGAGGTCTTTCCTTCCCCCCAAATATTCTAGTATTTTTAAGTCCCGTGTCAACAAACTCCCTCTTACCTCACTTAAGACACACACGGTACGTTAGTATTTAGGCTTTTAGCCTTCGTGGTTTGTCCAAAGATAAAA
This sequence comes from Listronotus bonariensis, assembly GCA_014170235.1. Classification (NCBI taxonomy): domain Eukaryota; kingdom Metazoa; phylum Arthropoda; class Insecta; order Coleoptera; family Curculionidae; genus Listronotus; species Listronotus bonariensis. The sequence goes on from JACEGR010009479.1 coordinate 13,697, forward strand.
AAAACGGAATATGGCTAATTTACCACTAAGTGAAAAACTAAAGTTTTTTAACTTTAAAAATGTGTGTTTACCTTCCTTACAGGATTTTTTCGCGAAGGGATCATTTATAGTTCAAGAGATCGTGAGCGGCAAACCTTCATTATTTCATAAAAGCTGAAAGTTTCTTAGCGCATACTTCTTACCTAAGGCTGCGGTCAGAGTGGCACCGTTTTCGGCCGAATGATTTGTCTGTCATTAACGGCCGAATGTTTCGGCCGAAGAAGATGGTCTGTATGGCTCCGTTTTCGGAGGAAACATTTAAAAGGTTTTGCCATAGTTCTCGCTACTCCATAGTTAGCTTTTATTTTGCGTTTGTAACAAAATGAATTTACAGATGTTTTTATCTGCAGAAACGAGTACAGCCTTAAAGATATTATTAATGAAAAAGAAAAAATATCACACAAACTATATTTTTCGCTCCAGGACAAGATTTGGAGAATATCATACCCTCTTTCCTCATCTACTGGAACAACCAGCAAAATTTTTTGAGTATATGAGAATGGACAAAGAGACCTTTTATTACATATTAGAAGGAATTCGAGAAAAAATTCAAAAACAGTCAAATTTTCGTCAATGTATATCTCCCGAGGAAAGGCTCGTTGTTACTTTAAGGTATGTACTATCAAATTGTACACAGTAGATTAAAGTTGTATTTGCGGCCAGACAACAGTAAAATGTAGGCTAAAAGAAAATAATAAACATTTATTCCAAATTTAACTTTAAAATATTTCAATAACAAATAATGGAAACTAAACAATATTTATTTATCTTGAGGGAAGCGTAAAAATTCGTTTAAAGGAAAAAAGTTATATTCATTATTAGATCGCATTGCGTTTAGTTCTTGGTAAGTTGTATGTTGATGATCTTGTGTTGATGCTTCTGGTACTGAAAGTGAATCGTGAGTAGTGGCTTCTTGAGTCGAGCTTGTCGCAGGTGATGGAGTTGGAGGAAGACAAGTAGAGAGGTCTAATCTCCGATTACATGCTTCTTGTTCTTCTATTACCAGTTGCTGCATTTTAATACGAGTTTGTAGTTTGCGATTTTCTGGAATGAGCCGTAAATGCGGTAACAAACTCATTAGAAAGAAATAGTCCTCATCTTTCTGAATTTCTGTACTCTGCTGGGAAGCGATTCCTTCCAAATGGGCAATTTTTTTCTCTCAATTTCTATTAGTTGATCCATTGAATCTTTCTGAAGTCGTTTTTTCTTTTTGTAAGCCTTTTTATTCGGCGTTTCAAATGATGCGACACATGTCCCCTTTTCTGTAGCATCAGATGCATTCCCAACATGTTTTGTTGTTGTATCAGAATGTGATGTTCTTTCAGATTCTACTTGGGAAACGTCCTCATATTCTATATTTGAATCGGATTCAGAATTGGAAATTTCATCTGGTGTTATTGAAGATTTAGAGTATACCTTTGTCTCTGTATGAGAAACGTTACTCACTACTCTCCTTGGTGCTAGAGTATCATTTAAGAATGATAATAACTCAAAATATTTCCACTTAGAAACAGGACCTTCTGCGCCAGAACCGGTTGGCAAGGTTTTCATATATTCCCTGCGATAGGTATCTCGAAGATTTTGCCACTTTTTTTTACGGCCTCACCTAAAAGTAATATAAATTAGTTCTTTTGCTCGTTAAAATTTTTAAGAAATCTGTCTTTTTTGGTAGTCAAAGCACTTTGGAATTGAGAGCATACTAATTACAAAAAATTGTATTCCATTATTTAAAAAAAAGCTTTTAATACATATATTTTTAGATTTCTGTCGACGGGGATTGCTTTCCGATCGATAGCGTTTTCGTTTAGAATGGCGCATAATACCATAGCAAATATTATTTACGACACATGTGAAGCTATATGGACTGTGTTTTATTTAAAGCACATGCCAATGCCAACAATGAATAATTTTTATGAAATTGCAAACGACTTCGAACATTTCTGGAATTTTCCACACTGTGTTGGTAGTATTGATGGAAAGCACATAAGAATAAAGTGTCCACAAAAATCCGGATCACAGTTTTATAACTACAAAAAATACTTTTCCATTCACCTTCAAGGGATTGCTGATGCTCATTATAAGTTTATTGCGGTAGATATAGGAGGATATGGAAGGCAGAGTGATAGTGGAGTATTTTCTGAGACCAATGTGTATCACCGTTTGGAAACCAATTCATTCAATTTACCGCCTAGCAGGAAACTACCGCATACTAACCTTACATTACCTTTTGTGTTGTTAGGTGACCAAGGTTATCCTCTAAAAACATATCTAATGCGACCATACCCTTCTCATGACAGTATTAATCACGAACAAGAAATATTTAATTATCGACTTAGCAGAGCTAGACGTACTGTGGAATGTGCTTTTGGAATTTTAGTCAGCAAATGGAGATGCCTTAAAACAGAATTACAACTTCACCCAGATCACGTAGATGTGATAGTGAAATGCGTTTGCTTGTTGCACAATATTATAATTGACAAGGAAGGAATATCTGATGCAACATTTTCAGAGATGGACACTTCTGTTAAAGAGAACATAATCAATGAAAACAGAGGATCAAGGCGCTTTAATCGTGCTACAAGAGCAGCATATGAAATACGAGACACATTTAAACAATATTTTAATACTGTAGGAGCTATGTGCCGTGGTAATGATTAATACCTTATAATATTCTTGTACACTATTTTTTATTCCAAACTGTTTATATTAAGAATATAATATCGAATACTTACTTGTAGTTTGCATTTCTGAGGCAATTTGATTCCACAATTTACGTGCTATGTCTCTATTGTGGTAGTTTTTATTTCTTATATCCCACAAACTATTTTTTCAAAAACTAAGCTGATTAAAATTTCACAGTCAACCATTTTTATACAATCATTCGCTTCAAAATGCACCGAAACTTCCGAAAAAAACAAACTATTTTGATTTCGTCCGATGTCCGAAAAATTCGGCGGTATTTGTCGGTCGAAATCGGATGTACTGTGACCAAGTCAATAGAATACCAAGAAATTAAAACGATCGGATAAATCGGGCGAACACGGCCGAAAAATTATTCGGCCGAAAACGGTGCCACTCTGACCGCAGCCTAAGTAGAAGCGATGGAAGACTTTAAAGTTTGACTCATAGTGGCTTTGGAAGGTATCATGTTCCAAAGGTTAATGAATTGAAACATAACTGTCGTCATTGTGTAAAATCTAAATTTTATATACGAACTTTTAAATTTTAGCCTAAATAAACCAAAAATAAGCGCACATTACGTCCAATGCTTTAAAATAACTTTAATGTTTAAGTATGTTTTATATTCAATTTTGAAGCAGAAAATTCTTTTTTACTCTTGGGCATTACTTATAGTTCTAAACCAGTTTTCCAAATGATTTTTTTAAATTATAAAATACAGGAGGTTTTCTCTTATGATAAACTTACAAATTTGCATCTACCTCGTATACGGTAGGAACTATTCAAACTTTGATCAGTGTTATGTGACTTTGGATATTGATTTTTTTTTTTTTGAGAAATGAGAAATAAAAGTTCTATATATGGTTCAACAATGTATACGTGACTGACGTATGATCGCCCATATTTAATATAACTGAAGATTATTTTTTAGTTTTAGATCATTTGAGGGGTTGTCTCGTAAATTTTGACACGGTATGAAAATACTTAAAGTCAATTTTTTAACCACTTTCGTATGCTGGCACGGTTGACTTCACCGTTATTGGCCGCTAATAACGTTTATTTTGCTGTCTATCTGAACACTATTTGCTACAAATAAAATGTGTTCGGTACAAAATTGGTATGAAAAGTATGACGCTACCTCCCCTACTATAATATAAATAGCCTAAATATTGGCTATAAACGTATGTAGTTTTTTTTTAAGTATAAACAGTCTTTTGTAAATTTTGTTTAGGTTGCAAAAATTTATATTACGACAAAGATAAGACATTAAAAATACAATAGCAAAATTTCCTAATTAATCAAATTAAACTCGCGTGAGGCATCACGAGAATTATCACGTGACCTTTGATATTATAATCAAAAAGTCAAAAGTTAAGTCCGAAAATATAGTAAAATTATACAAATATTTGGTGTTTTTAAACTTTTTTATAAATAATCTTAAAAGACTTAGAGCCCAATTCATGCAGGTTTTTATATTTTAATTTAAATAAAGCTACAGGAAGTTTTTAAATTCACTACGAATATTTTAAGGGTGTATTTTTAAGGTAAATATTAGACTTTTTTTAATAAAAATGTTTTCTAAAATACACCTCTTTTATGCTGCGGCCATAATAGGTTGCATAAAAAAGGTACTGGCTAAACAGACGCCGGCGGCATTGCTTAATTATAAGAAGAAAACCTCTATCCGGTGGTTTTATCTATTTACATGTATAAAAGTTGTCAAAAATCCGAATTAATTTGTGATTACCGGCGGTTTTTATTTATTTTATTGGTAGTTGCGGCTATGCTTATAAAAGCCGGTAAAAATCAGGGCGATGCAGATATCTCTTTCACAGGATCTCAATTTGATACTGGATTGGGGCTCCAAAAATCTCGTTCAATTTAATGCATCCAAAACACAATCATGTTCCTAGTCGCGAAAAAAATCATCAAACAAACACTCATCCTTTGCTTATGAGTGGCAAGGTTTTGCAGAGCGGGGACACATTTAACCTTGTGGGCGTCACATTTGAGAATAACCTTAACTGGCATAAACACATTTTATCTATAGCCACCGCGGCTTCAAAAAAGCTTGGATTTCTTTTCCGAGCCAAAAAGTATTTTTCTCCTTCCAATTTATACACTTTGTATATGTCCCAAATTCGACCCTCTCTGGAATATTGTTCTCATGTCTGGGGAATGGAATCCCCTACAACCCTCAGCATTCTTGATGTCATTCAAAGAAGGGCTGTTCGTCTTATTAATGATCCTTTACTTATTCAAAGACTTCCTTCTTTTGACCATCATCGAGCTGTGGGAGATCTATCGCTCTTCTATAGATACTTTTACGGCTTCTGCTCCGACGAATTATCCAGTATAGTCCCTCCTCTTGCAGCTCTCAACAGAGAAACTCGTGGTGCCGCGCGTATGCATCCCTATACAGTTCAATTGGACAGCCCCGAACTTACCATTTCGTTCGTTCTTTTATCCCTAAAGTTTCTAGACTGTGGAACCTACTGCCAGCGGAGGTCTTTCCTTCCCCCCAAATCTTCAAGTTTTTAAGTCCCGTGTTAACAAACTTCCTCTTACCCTGCTTAAGACACCGTACGTTAGTATTTAGGCTTTTAGCCTTCGTGGATTGTCCAAGATAAAAAAAAACGCCAAATAATAGTTAACCTAACCTTAATAATTATTTATTTTGCTGTGCCGTTAGCGTTTCGTTTTCTTTAAGTTTTATTATTAGATATGTATTATATTTTTTATTAATTAATTAACAAAAATGGAACTGGGAGACACGTTTAACACCTAGGAAGATTTTGTCGAAGCACTTAATATGTATTCAAAATAAAAATGTATCTTTAAAAAACCATTAGAACTTAAAGTAAAGTTAAAGTTTGTATGTATTTAGGGTAGAAGAAACTTTAAATATGCAGAAAAAGGAAAAAAGTCATGAGGTAACGGAGATTGTTGATATAAAAGTCCAAGACAAGGACATGGCTTTTTTATTAGCCTTACAAATAATAACATAAGGAAAAACGGTAGACCGAAACGTAGAGGTAATACCATAATTGAATTAAGTGCAAAAAAACAATAAATATGAATAATAAAAGTTTATTTTATTTCACCATATGCTGTAGGCATGTAGTTGTATTTTCGATCTGCAGTGGCGGATTTACGTATTTGCTGCCCGTAGGCTATTAATTTTTGCCGCCCCTATTTTATTATATCTTACTTCACCATCTCATACGGACGTACAAAAGAGGATTAAAAAGAAAGTTTATACCCAAAAAGAGCATGTTAACCAACTACCTTATTGACAACAAATCTAATTCTAAATGAAAAGATAAACAATTCATTACGTAAATCTGCCGCCCACTAAAAATTAGCCGCTCTAGGCTTCCGCCTACTTAGCCTGTTGGTAAATTCAACACTGCCTATCTAGTATTACTTACTTACCTTTTTACCTCCTTAAGTTTTTTTCATATCGTATAGAACAAATTAAAATATTATTTGTTAAATTGATTCTCTAATATCCGTATTTGACATCAAAATTATAAGGCTGTTACAAATTCGAGGAACACCATTAGGATCTCGGAAACGGTAAGAAATACAGGGTTGGTTAAATTGGGGCAATTTTTTGTGCATTTTTATGCTTAAAAATATTCTATTTTAAAAATTTAAAAATTCGCAGCTGTTCCAGAATTATCTGAAAATTTTTTTGCGAACAACAGTTTTTATTCTTTTCTCGGTTTTAAAGAGACATTTTAAAACAAACGACACATTACCATTGCCACTATTTTCGTTCTATAAAATGATGTCACGAAATTTAAGATCCGACGTGTCGCCTTTGAGCCACCATCATCAACTTTGTTTATTATTATACTTTACCTTTATGCGACGTTTTGAACCAGAACTAACAAAAAAACCGACATCCACTATTTTTTCATTAAAAGTTACGTTTTTATTCCAAACAATTTTGGAAATTTCCATTTAACAGTATGTATAAACCCATTTTTTTTTATAACTACTCATTATGAATATTTTTTATTTATTTATTTATAACTTAACTGTCAGAATTAATGTGATTTACATAAATTTACTTATGCGTAATAAAACAAAGCATTTAATTAAATCAAACGCCTTTATTGTAGACTGTCACTGGGGAAAATCGATATTTGAAATGGCGAAATTGTGAATAATGATGGTTTTTTGGTTCGAAAAGTCGCATAAATGTGATATATGGTTGGATTTAGAATTAAAATTCGAGTTTATTAAGTTTTACACCAAATATTCCGCCTATTTAAAAACAAAGTTAAAGATGGTGGCTCAAAGACGAAACGTCGGATCTTAAATTTAGTTACATTATTCTATAGAACAGAAAAAAGTGGCAATGCTAATGTGTCATTTGTTTTAAAATATCTGTTTAAATAAACCAAGAAAAAAATTAAAACTGTTGCGCAAAATTTGTTTTTTTTTCGGATAATTCCGGAACGATTGCGAATTTTTAAATTTTTAAAACGGAATATTGTTGAGCATAAAAATGCGCATAGTTGCCCCAAATTAACCAACCCTGTATCTTTAACCGTTGCCGTGATCCTAATGGTGTTCTTCAAATTTTTAACACCCTGTATATTATAAAAAATGCCTTTTTATCACAACTTTCTTACCACTTCGGATATTTCCACAAAAGTTGGAATATTTATTTTGACGATTACATTACATGTTTTGCTGTAAGAGTTGTTTAAAAATTTTTACCAGTTGCGTTCGAACATAATTGGTATTGAATTTAAATGAAAAAATAGTACGATACTGCTTATTCTTAAAATCAGTTTCGTTAAAAAAAAATAAAAGCCATTTTGATGCATTGTAAAATCGCGAAAGGTATTTTTTTATTATGTTTAAATTGTAGTAATGTAAGTTTTTGACCTTTTTTAATACAAATTAGACACAAACATATTTTAAGGAACTTTTTTAACTTTTAAACTTTAATACCCTGTATCTTTAAAACGAAACATTTGATGAGATATTTTAATCTAAAAAAAATATATGTTCTTGCCTTCTATACAGTGCTAAATGAAATGTATCAAGTTTAAAAAGCCCTGTATACTAGTGTATACAAAGTAAACATATATGTACTAATAAAAATTGCGATTTATTAAAATTAAAACCTTATATACTCAGTTTTGTAACTATCGGTAAAAAAGTACCCGGTATTTAAAGAAATATTTCATAATTTTGCTGCACTTTATTTTAATTAGTTATTTTTAATTTATATTTAATTATTGTTGGCTTACAGTATACAGTTAACCTATACTGGCTAAGCAAATAGGTATTGGGATATCCGCTAATAAAGCAACAATAAAGGATGACCAATTGTCATCCAATGTAAAATGTTTACATGCGGGTATTTACGTTAGACATTTTCTTTTCCTCACATTGCCTATAAATGACTTCATTTAATTTGGCTGATTCTGTATTTGGAATAAATAAGCATCATAATTGTGTAAACTTGCACTTTGTTCCCCACACGCAATGATATGTATACTAAAAAAATAGAAATCCTCTGCAAACATTATATTATGTTATCTTATCTGAAAAATCAAGCCACATAATATAGAAGTAAAATTACGCTACACAAGATTATTCAAATTTGCATAATAGAAAAATCAATAAAGAAAAACAATTATAAAAGAATATTAAAAAAAATAATAATAATTTTATTAGTAATTTATTATTATTTAATTATTTAGTAAGGGAAAAAACAAATATATTTATACACTAATGCTGGGCTTCGAAAACTGTGCGTCGCGGCGCCCTGGGACGTCGTAGTGTCCTTCCACAAAGTAAAGTCAAGGTATTTCGGAAGAAAAAGCAATAGAAATAAGATATTTTTCCGAGATGTACAGAGTGAGCCAAATTAAAGTTGCACACTTTTTAACTAATAATAACTTTTTATCTGTTCTGCCTCTCTTTTTATTTTTGAGGGCTTATAGGTAAATCTGTTTTCTTCTAGATTTTCCAGTTTTAAACAGGACTGGACTTACGAAACTTTATCCAAAATACTGTATTTTACCTCGTTGCAAAAGAAATTTGATTTAGCTACAATTAGGCTAATACGTTTTTCTTGTAGACAAACTATAGGAAATGAAAAGCGAATCTGTCAATAATTTGAGGACTTTGGAATTACAGTTATTTTTGATAAATAATGCTTCCTATAAAGCATGTTCCCTTTATTTTAAAAAATACCTTTTGTTCTGTGTCCTTTGAAAATCAAAAATGTGAGGTTACCATGGTTACTAAGTTGGATGCTGACCAAACTTAATAGTAAGTTTATTAAAAATAAACGTATTAGCCTAATTGTAGATAAAATTATTATTTTTTGCAACAAAGTTTAATGCATCATTTTGGAAAAGTGCCGTAAATCCAGTCCTGTTTAAATTTATTTTACCAAAATTGGCAAACCTAGAGAAGCCCCTTAAAAATAAAAAAGATGGGCGCAACAGATAAAAAGTTATTATTGGTAAAAAAATATGCAAGTTTAATTTGGCCCACACTGTAGGGTAAAAGGAAGTAACACAAAGTTAATGTCTTTTTTGAAAATTCAACACGACCATTATGTTGACTAACATGTTTATTAAGCTTTTTTAAAAGTTCAATACGACCACTTCTTACCGACATATCGAACTTTGAATGAAAAAAGGTCTTTTTGTCTTTAACCATCCATATCTCAGTAACCGCTGATCGCACAAGAAAATTAAGGAGGGTTTTGAAATATTGAATAAAGTACCAACAAAATTTGGCTACAGTTTTTTTTTAATTTTAATTTTTTATATTTATTAGAAAAATTACTTTTCGAGGTTTTTGGAATTATTAGGCGCTAAATTAAAAATAACGTGAATACCAGTAATGTTACGTGTGCCTTTTCGCCTTTTCCAGTTTAATTTTTTTAAACCTTACGAAATTTTGATTTAATTTATTAAGCTGGTTTTTTTTAAATTTAATCGATCGAATTAAAAAATAAATAAATAAAGATCACCATTTTGACTTTAAGTGATCGTAATCTTTAGCACAATTTAAAAAATATTTTAAAGCTTTTTATTGATAAAAGTGTTTAAATTTATTAAGAAAAAATGAATAATTTTTTTTTTGAAAATTTTCGTTTTTTTCCACTTGACTTCATTTTTCCTTTCTTACTTTTTATTTTTTTTTAACTTTTTCCATAATTTTAAAGACTTTTATCAATAAAAATGCATACAAAACTTATATAACATTTGTTTGAATTTTGTTAAAGATTATGATCATTTAAAATAAAAATCGTTATCCTTTAATTAATTGTCAGAAATTTGATCGAATAAAAGAAAAAACGGCTTTATGGATTAAATCAAAACAGTGTAGTTTTTTTTTATGGGTTTTTCAATATTTTTAATTTAGAGCCTGATTATGCCAAAAGTCACAAAAAGATCTTTTTTTTCAAATTTATGTAAACATTTTTTTACCCGTAGCCAATTTTTGTGGAAAAATTATTTAAGAATTTAAAACTGTAAAAGGCACGATTAACATTACTGGTTTTCTCGTTATTTTCAATTTAGCGCCTGATTATCCCAAAAGTCTCACAAGAACTTTTTTCTTGATTTTTCAAATTAATGTTTTCCTTTTTTTTCTAAACCATAGCCGATTTTTTGTTTAATTTATTTAAGAATTAAAAACCTTCCCTAATTTTCTTGTGCAATAAGCGGTTGCTGAGATATCGATGGTTAAATACAAGAAGATTCTTTTTCATTCAAACTTTAATATATCAACGAAAAGTGGTCGTATAGGCTTAAAAAAACAAATTAAAGCTTAATGAACACATAATTATTTCTGAAAAAAAGTTAAGTTAGTAACGAAGAGAGACAATCTAAAAATGGACTTATATACAGGGTGTTATATAAAAAGAGTTTGTTTTAGACCTTTATTTTAGAACACTAAACCGTTTTTGTAACGATGGCCAAGATGTTTGTGATGCGCCACCCTGTATAATAAATTTAGTTATTTGTAAACAAGTACTGGCAAATATTTTTTTAGCAAATGGTATCACAATGCATATTGTCCCCTCGAAATACCTTGTTCGCTTAAATATTGATTGTTGATAAGATAATACTTGGCGCCCCCTTGGTTTATTAAGATGTCAAATAATTGAACATGTATTTGCCAATACTTAGAAGGGATATACAAATCAAACATAAAAATACATAACATACTCTCTATGTAAAATAAATTGATTATATTGTAACTGGGAGCTTTATGTGAAACAATAAGTATTAAACTAAATGCAACATGAATAATAACAGGTAATATGCTCATTACCAACGGTCATTATCCATGCTCATTACCCACATTTATTACCCCGGCCGTTATAAAGTGCTTTAAATGTGCATAAATACGATAATTTGTATATGTTTCCGATAACCTTGTTTTTTAAATATGATTTTTCGGCCAAGATAACTAGTTTTTGGACACTTTATAGGTATAATAGATATTTATGTATCAAGGACGTTACTAGGACTATAATGCCCTGAAGGTCGAAATAGCCCGAGGGCTAGATTTCGACCTGATGGGCATTATAGTCCAGTAAAGCCCGTGGTGCATACAATGCTTTATATTTTACCCAAAAAGAGTTTTTCAATGACTAATTACATTATTTATTCGCAATATAAAAAATAAGTTGCACCTGTACCTGTATACGTAAGTAGATAATGACTGGTGTTAAGTTTGACTTTGATGTTTCTATCAGTTAGTCAGTTGGCATTTTTTATTTAACGATTTGCTCAAAATAAAAGAAATTCCACAAAATATAAGAGAAAAGGCCAGAAAAGCGACCGAAAATCTTTTGCCAGTTAAATCAAGGCAACAGTATGATCGGGAGTATGGCATATTTGGTATTTTGAAAGATGCAAACGCAATTCCTCAAATAACCGAAACCGTTTTAATGGCATATTTTCAGAAACTGGTAAGTTATTGATTTTATTTTAATACATATGTTTAACAAACTTTATTATTTTTAGTCGGAAAAATACAGTCCGAACTCTCTCTGGACCAAGTATTCCACCCTAAGGTCTACGTTGATGGTCTATGAAAATATAGACATTTCGCAATACCATCGTCTCATATCTTTTTTAAAAGTTAAGTCGAAAGGATACGTCCCGAAGAAGTCAAAGTTTTGGAAGGAGAACAAATATTAAAATTTATTAAGAAGGCTCCTGATGATATCTACTTGGTACACAAACTCATATTGGTGATGGGTCTTTTTGGAGGTTTAAGACGAGATGAGTTGGTCAAAATGACTATTGATGACATTGAAGATAGAGGAATAGTCTTGGTTATAAAGGTACCAGAAACTAAAACTTCAACTTTAAAAGTTTTACTATAATTGAAGAAGATTTAGGCCCTTTAAATTTAATTCAAAAAGTACACAACATTAAGACCAGCTGGAATAAAGAAGCGAAGATTCTTTCTTACCTATAGAAAGGGTCGATGTACAGTACAAGCCATTGGAAAAATACCATAGAAAGCGTCCCAACATTGATCGCAAAATTTTTAAAATTGGATAATGCAGAAGCTTACACCGGCCACTGTTTGCGTCGCACATTATCAACTTTACTTGTTGAGGCAGGTGCTTCATTTAAAACGCTAAAACAACATGGGAAATGGAAAAGCTTTTCAGTAGCTGAAGGATATATAGAAGAAAGTATTTCATCCAAAAACAAAGTAGCCAAAATGATTGCAAATTCAGTTAATTCCGAGGTTAATTCCGTATCGACTATTGAAAATTCTTTAATGGACTGTTCTTCTATACAAAATGGCGTTAGTGCTACCA
>JACEGR010009480.1:0-26245 GCA_014170235.1 Listronotus bonariensis
AAAATCACCAATCAAAAACACGAAAATCTACAGCCCTCTCCAGTCTACAATTCTACCAAAAGTTTTTTTTTTGTTTAACCCTTTACCTTTTTCTTGTCTAATGTGCTTATTAAAATTTGATAGTAGAAAATGCAACTCTTACATCAAAGCGATGTCTCTAGTAGGTAAATGCTCTAGTTTTTGAAACAGTCCTGTGTGCAAACGCCATTCCATCGATGATGATCGATCCCATGACTGCTCATAACCTAAGAATTTAGTTACAATTTTCAAATATACAAAGAACGTTTTAAATAATCCTATTATTTTTACTATCACATTAGTTTGCTATTCCGAATTAAAACTGAAAACTGATTAAATCGTTATTTAACATAAAACTTTTTTTTGCCTAAATCCAAAATGCCATATGCAAATCAACCTGCAGTACATATCACCGATTTAACTGATGAAAATGTAAAGTTTTATATCGAGGATACAGATTTAAGGTAATCTTTATTCTATCGGTGCTTGTGACTTGCTTCCGCGGGTCGGCCTTGTCGTTCACCGGAGTAAAGCAGCAAGGAGCGCGACCATAACTTGGATGAGTGACCGGGCATGCAGTGTTCATCTCGGGCGTAAACGACCGAGCAGCAATCATCCAAGTTATGGAATAAATGGTGTGTGAATGAGAAGGAGTAGGGGTCAGGGCACAATAAGCCTTAAGGCTGCAGTGCACCACCCAGGGGGCGATAGTTGAAACCTGGGTGGCGGGGTGGTAAAACACAAACAAACAATTCGGTGCCTCTAGAGCCACACTTCACGGATATCCGTGCATGTAATTCTTATAGCCTCATATGGCCTAACATTTTCCGTTACTAATAAATTATAGTCACAATATACAAATCGAGTTTTATCTTTAATTGTAAAAAAAATCATGAATAAAGTTGTTGCTGTAGATGTAGAAACTAACCAGAACTAAACAAAACTAACCAGACCCAGTTGCGAATTGAAATTTAAAATGTTTTCTACAGATATCGCTGGAGTGTGGCAATAGACACTTTGTTATTCTATACCATAACGGTAATTTTTCTATACCATAACTAATCCATAACTTAAAGTTCTGTTTTGTTTAATTTCAGTGTCGCAAATAGTATTCGTCGAGTTCTTATTGCAGAAACGCCTACTTTAGCCATTGATTGGGTCAAACTAGAAGCTAATTCGACTGTCTTAAGTGATGAATTTTTAGCTCATCGAATAGGTCTAATTCCACTTATTTCTGATGAAGTAGTGCAGCGTCTTCAATATCCTCGGGTAAATAAATTTGTAATATAATATTTAATAGTAAAAAGAATTTAATGGTATTTATAAGCATAGTTTATATTGTATTGATAAAAAATCTAGGAGATGACAATATTATTTTAAAAAATTCTATTATTTTATTTGCATATTTAAAACATTAAGATAATAATTTTCATTAAACTGTCTCTTTTAGGATTGTATTTGTACTGACTTTTGCCAAGAATGCAGTGTAGAATTCACATTAGATGTAAAATGTACTGATGAACATACTAGACATGTAACAACTGCTGATTTGAAGTCTAGTGATCCTCGAGTGATACCAGCTACTTCTAAACACAGGGATGATGAATCGTCAGAATATGGAGAAACTGATGAAATTCTAATTATCAAGTTGCGTAAAGGTCAAGAACTGAAAGTAAGGGCTTATGCAAAGAAAGGATTCGGTAAAGAACATGCAAAATGGAATCCTACATGTGGTGTTGCTTTTGAATATGATCCTGATAATGCAATGAGACATACTCTTTTTCCTAAACCTGATGAGTGGCCCAAAAGTGAATACAGTGAACTGGATGATGACCAGTGTAAGTCAGGTTATTCTTACATGCATATCTTTGATGTGTTTTTCTTTTATTAATATTTTTCCCTATTAAAATATTTTTGAGGCTCAATATATTCTGAATTTAAAACTAAAGCCTGCGACACTGTATACAGGGTTAGTAGAAAAAACCGGAGCAGTGGATTATCTCAGCAACCGTCAAATGAACCAAATTTTGTGCCAAGGGGTAGATAAACATGAAGAATTTAAAAATTTTATTTGCGAGGTTGCCAAGTTGAAAATTTTCTCTGTAGAATTTTTAAATTTTAATTGAAATACCCTACTTTTTATTATTGTAATCAATTGTCTGCATCAACTTTATTATGACCTAATATTATCGTTTTTTACTCCCGTCAATTTTGGAGATATGTCATCATGCTTTTTCGAAATTATTACAAATGGGCTAGGTATAGTCAATTATCTAAACAAGGATCCAACAAATATTCGTCAAAATTAGTACAGGGGTGAAACTGGACATTCTAAATTCATGAATAGCATTTTTCCGACGTTTTTAAGATTCTTAAAAAAAGTCAAGGAAAGAAAATAACGAAATTTAATTATGAAACATTGCATATGCAATTCCTGAATTTAAAATGTCCAGTTACTACTCTTTACCAATTTTGACGAATTTCGGTTAAATCGGTTTTGGAATAATTAAACATACCTGGTCGTTTCTGTATTCAAGTAAAAAACGATAATATTGGGTCATAATTAAGTTGATACAAGCAATTGATTACAATAATAAAAACACTTCTTTTGAAATTTTAAAAATCCGCAACCTAGAGAGAAAGCTATAAACTTGGCAACCTTGAAAATATATTTTTAAATTCTTCATGTTCAGTTACCCCTTTGCACTGAGATAACCCACCATTCCTGTTCTTTCTACTAACCCTGGATGTAGCAAAAGTATGTAGATACATTTTTTACTTAAAAATTTTATATT
This sequence comes from Listronotus bonariensis, assembly GCA_014170235.1. Taxonomy (NCBI): domain Eukaryota; kingdom Metazoa; phylum Arthropoda; class Insecta; order Coleoptera; family Curculionidae; genus Listronotus; species Listronotus bonariensis. The sequence continues at coordinate 2,814 of JACEGR010009480.1, forward strand.
TCTATTTTAAATTAAAAACAGGTTATTTATTTCAGATGAAGCACCCTTTAACTGGGAACTAAAACCAAACAAGTTTTTCTATAATGTTGAGGCTGCAGGCCAACTAAGGCCAGAAAATATTGTTATTATGGGAGTAGCAATGTTAAAAGAAAAATTATCCAATCTTCAGACTCAGCTAAGTCATGAGTTACAAAATGATGCACTAGCGATAGCCTAGGTATTTTAAAACTTTTTTTTCTTCAAAAGATTTTACATGTTTGTAAACAATTGTATTTTTTTCACTTTTTAAATAAAATATAATAACTGACATTTTGGTCACAATAACTTATAAGGTATATGGATCAGAAAAAAACACAATTTTGTTGGAGTGATAACCTATTGAATAATAAATTCTGCTAAGGCATAAATAAATAAATAAAAATTTTACAGTTGAGTGTTAAAGAACCTCATACATATCGTCGGCAATATCACGAAGTGGCGTATCTCAAAAAATAGGAAAAGACTTAAGCCGATAGTATTGCTTATAAAAAGTTGCCTCTTAATATCAAGAATTGGCACAAGTTAGATTTTGCTTTAAAGTTATAAAAATAGGATAATTACCTTATTTTATTTTTTTTATTTTTGTAAGAACAGAAGTGCCAAAAAAAAATACCGAAAAAGAACTTATGTGAAATTGAAAAAATTAGATACGCCGCTTTGTGATATTGACGACGATATCATTATTATTCTAATATATGCACTAAAAAGATATACACATTTACTCACAAAAAAGGTTTTTTAGTTAAAAGTATCATCCCACTTTTAATAATATAAAAAAACTTTTTAAATAAGTTTATTATTTATTACTATTTGAAAGCAGTTTAAAAGGAAAGAAAATTATGAAAAAGTAATATCTTAAACTCTTTGCTTGGTTTTTACTTTGGTTAGTTGGTTGGTTTTCTTTATTCTTGGCTCTGGTCTCTTTCGGTCCAATTAACCAGCATATTTGGAGAATATCTGGATAGTCGAGCTCTGAGTCCCAGAATTCTGGAGTTTTCACTATTTATTTAATATTTGAACTTATGAAGGGTATAAATTTCGGCCATCTTCCCAAGAACTGCTACTGGTATCGCGCATAACCGGTTTCTTTCAGTACTGACGTCCCCCGCGGCGCCCGCCTCCATTTTTCGCCATTGGAAAACACCTCGTGCAGTAGGCCAAACAGGAAAACATAAGGTTATAGGAATCTTCACTCACAGCGCCTAGTTCCAGAAAAAAGATGCCTTTTAAATTTAGCAGTGAGATTCCTATCTTCCTCGGGGCACCAGAACGTTTTCTACATCCTCCATGCACGATACACGTGAGAGCCGTATGAACTCCCTTCCAACGTCTAATAACAACCGAGAACAAACGGAAACTGGATTTCACTTTCTTTTAATTTTTTTCCAAAAGCCTTGTTTTCAGAACTACGTCGTGTCGCCAGCGACACTTCCCTCCACCGTGTCGTTGTAGTGGAGCAAAGGTCCGGATTCTTAACTTCTCGATAGGTGACGACTCGGTCGGTATCGAGTTCTCGATATTCTTTTTGAAACCCATCGGCCTTATTTTTTTATCTGTGTTTACGTAAATAATTAATAGGATAAAGACTTATTTAATAAGGATAGTGCCTAGTTATGGAACTCGGGGGATATCGACTCGGAACCGAGTTCAAATAAGTTAAGAATCACCATTCGGTAGCGACTGGATACGTTACGTCTCGAGACAGCAGTTAAGAATCCGCGTGCAACATAATTATGCTCTGTCGCTGCGACAAGAACTGTGTCGCCACGACACCATACTTGTCGCTGGGACACGTTTTTAAAAATTCAACTCGAGAGGCTGTCGCTGGCGACAAAAGAGTGGGGAAGTCTGTAAAAAAATTCTTAGCTGCCATTGGTTCCCTCATTGTCGCTGGCGACACGGCTTTAATACTGTAGGCTTTCTTTATTTTATCAAAACCAAAATTCTTTGTGTTATCCATATAAGTTTTAAATTTTAATTTATCAATAAACACTTAGTTTCAGTGTCGTATGTAGCATAGCAATAGAAATATTGAAAAATACAACATATAGCATAATACACACTTATTTTGTTCATGTTATCTCTAAGGTAGAATAGTTTTATTACATGTAACAAAATGGATTTATTTAATTATATTACTTGGGTACACTAGAATATTAAGACGTATTTTATATTAAAAGTAAGAATAAAGTTATTTACTTACTTATGTTTTTTTTTATGGTTTATAGAATGTGGTGTCTGAAATGTATGTGTTAAAGAACTGAAAGGATGTAGATTTTGTCAAAATAGCGTTACAAATTTATATTAACATAATCAGATACAGAGCAAATGTCAGTATCTTGGCGAATTTAATTGGCGAATTCAGGGAATTCATTGAGATAAAGCGCCGGCACACGAAAATTTATCGAAATTTATTTTTGATTAATAGCTTTATGTAATTATAAAGGTGAATTTTAAAAGAGCAAAGTTCAATTTAGCAAAAAAACTATTAACAAAGCCGATAAAGAATAATATTGTCCAAATAAATAGTGCCAGAATTAGAATAAAGTTAGTTATAAAAATATTGACATTCACGCAGTGGCGTAGCAAAGGAGGGGCGGCAGGGCGAGCCGCACCGGGTGTCACATTTTTGGGGTGACACCCACCTGGTTTCTCAACTTTAAGAACAATGTACAAACACAAAAAAATAAGTCACTAGCACAAAAATTTCTTCTTCGGGAATACCTCCATTAGCACATTGCCATTTATTATTAAACGTATGTTTGCTGAAAAATCAAAATTATCCATTGTGAAGACATGAAACTGAACGGCAATGATATGAACTACCGAAACCGCTCTCCGACCGAAATCTTGCGAATCGTACGGCAGAAAAACGTTTTCTTAATAATTTGAGCAAGAAAATTTGTCTTAATGACGACAATTTAAGATACGAAAAACGGAAGTTTAGATGAGACGCCTAAATTCGGCTGAAGTTCATGTTCAACGATATTAGGTAATCAGATGATGAGTACAAAGAAAGCAGACGACATGTCTTGCTGTATATTAGAAATATGGTTGTATAAAAACAAAAACACTTTACGAACAATTGAAATAATTTATAAAAGCCTTGTTCAGATGGAAAAGCCTTGTCCCCAAACGACTTTACGTCGATGGGTAAAGAAAATTGGTTTTAAATTTAAGGTTGTAGATAAAAGAGCATCTGTCATGGAGAGCAGAAGAATAGTTCAATGGCGAATCGAGTATTTAGAAAAAATTAAAGAATACAGATGCCAAAACCGACCCATATACTATTTGGACGAAACGTGGTATGATACACATGATACTGCCAAAAAAGGATGGATAGACAGCTCTAGCCGTTGCCATTTAAAAGGGGTACCACCTAACAGAGGGTCACGTATAGTAATTCTTCATTGTGGTTCAAGTGACGGATGGGTTGAAAATGCATTGAAATTATGTGGAAAAAAATTGAAGATTGTAATGTCGACTACCACAAAAATATGCAGTCGGATATTTTTGAAGAATGGTTCCAATATACGCTACTTCCAAATTTAAAACCAAATAGCGTGATCGTTATGGATAACGCCGCATATCATTCCAGGCAACTTTATAAGATTCCAAATAATTCTTCTACTAAACAGGAAATTCAATCATTTTTAATTAAAAATGATTTATATTTTGAAGAACATTATACAAAAAAAGAGTTATTGGAAGTTCTTAAAGTTAAGAAATGGAACAAGACATTTTTTGTTGACCAAATAGCTGAAGAAAATGGGCATACGGTTTTAAGATTACCTCCTTACTTTTGCATTTTCAACCCAATAGAACTAATATGGGGCCAATTAAAAAAGAATTCGTCGCGCAAATTCTTTTCCAAAATTTGACAAAAGAGTTGTTGAGCTAATTAAACAAGAAGTGTCTAACATTTCAAAATTTAACTGGGAAAACTCTATTAAAAAAACCATTAAGTGCGAGAACGAATATCGACAATTAAGCCAAATTGTGTTAAATGGGGGATCAGTTTATAATTAATTTAGAAAACGATTCCGACAACGAACTTGATGAATCTTTAGAAGAACTAGATTGTTAGTGACCCAAATAATTAGTCGGTAAGTTTTTCAAATTAATTTAAATCGTGGTTTTAATATTATTTTAAATCTTTATTTACTATATACTATATTTTGTTTTGTAATTTTCAAATTATATATGTCTCTGTCATCTCATTCTTGAACATTTGGGAAAAATTGCTGAATAAAAAGGTGGTTGGTTTAACTTTGTTCTCCAATATTTTAACTACCTCACAAAATAAAATAAAAATGGCAAAATAAACAAACTAATTTATTTAAAGAAAAATTAAAAACATTTTGAGTCCGCTCCTGCCTAGTCTTTCTTCAAAAGATATGCCGACAAATGAATTATGGATGGCGCAAATTATACTTGCCTGTTGACGAAACTGGTACAAAAATAGAGGCACTTTATTTTTATAACGAAGAAAAAAGAGATCACATTGTGGAAGAGGCAATATAGAGATTGCAACAAAAAAATCGGGAGACTATGATATTTCAAGCGTAAAAAACGGTTGGCCAGCGATGCAGGACACACTAAAAGAGGAACTTCAAGATGTAGCTTCATTGTTCAAGATCGAACAAACTAATGCTTTGCTCTTGACGAATACTGAAGAACTGAAATTAGCTACATCTTTTACTGATTTTTATGATGGGGTCTCAGAGACCGAATTACTTTTGGAGGTACCAGACTGTGAAAACACTTAAAAGCCGCTAATGTTTGCAGCTGTCAAAGCTAGAAAGAAGAAATTTAATTTGTATAAACATTTCTTTTCTGTCTTAGGTATTACTGTGTTTTGTTATTTCTTGAATATTATAAATAAATAATGATCCATGACCTTTATCATATAAAATATATTGTTTTTTACTTTCGATGGGGTGACACCACCAACTTCCGCATCGGGTGCCACCCAAGGTAGCTACGCCACTGCATACACGTGCCAGCTCGATGTTTTTAATTGAGTTTCTGTGTGATAAACATTTGAAAGTAGAGATTAGACAAAGAACGCCTGCAATGAAACCTTTCGTGATAGAATGACGCGTCAGTTTTGTTGGGTTGGCAATGTAAATGGCTCTGCCGCGAACCTGTAGCGCCTTTACACACTAAGCCGGTTTTGACGGACAGAGAGATAAAAAATTATACGAAGCCCTTAAGTTTGCCAACTTATCCCGTTCTCTGCGTATGAAAGGTTTCATTTGACTCCATACACTTCGATAGCGTTGGTCCGTCGCCCGTATTTCCGTCTTTCGCTAATATGAAAAGGAAGTTAGGGTCGATTTATGCATATCCGTGCCGTGTCCGTTTAGTGTTAGTTCTGGGTACGGGTATTTTTGATGTGATATTTGTAAATATTCGAATTGCGGCAGTGTTCGGGCGGGTAAAAGAGAAAATTTTACCGTATTGTCTTCATTACTGGATGAAGAGAAATACCAACGACAAAAGATGTGAAAGCAAAGAAGCTGAAATGTTTACCCTGTATGGAAAAATAGAGAAACCAAAGGCGAATTTAGAAAATACTGAGCAATAGTCCGTCTTCGTTCCGTCCACAGTCAGTGCCGAAACCAAAAATATCGTATGGTATATTAATTTCTGTCCGTGCACTGATGGGCCCCGTTTGGGACACGTTTCTGTATAAATATGTTCATATAAGATATACATAGTTTTTTTTCCTGTCCGGCACTGACATAATACGGAACGGACACGGCACGGATATGTATAAATCGACCTTTAAGTTACGATTCTGAACACGGCGGCAGGCTGCAAACCGCTGCACACTGGTAAATTTAAAATCTAGTTGAATTTAATTAATTTGACTACAATATTAACGAATACCAATTGTAATTTAAATAAAATTAAGTTTTTATGTCTAATAAGTAATAAATTTAATAGAAGATACATTTATCCGTATTATACAAGGTGATATAGCGGTTGAAAAACTGAATAGAAAATTTCCGATTTTTTAAACTTTTTTTTAATAAACAATTAAATTAGGTACAACTAACGACATTTTAAGAATACTAAAAATTATTATTTTTAAAATTAGAAGCAAATATAGCAAAATAATAAGAACTTTTAACATATTTTTAATTTTTGAATATATGTATTTTAATTATTGACCTATTAAAAAATACGTAGTTTTTAGTACAAGTATACAAAAAAATATATTTTATTGAACAATAAATCTAATAATTGTTAATAGTAGTTAGCGCGATATTATTTATAAATAGTCTTTAAGTCAAAAGTTATAAATTTTTCATTAGAACATCATGTAAGCTTCTTAATCAAATTTAGTGAAATTAAACCAAATCTTTTTTCTCAATTTTAAAACGATTATAAAAGTCCCAAGTAAAGCACCAAATTCTACGGTGGGAATTATACATATATAGAAACTAATATCCAAATCAAATTTGCGCAAATGATCAATATTCCATTAAATAGAATACTAATCAAAGATTACTTTATTAATAATTTTAAGCTGGATACATGCGGATACATTTTTTAATGTCAAAGCAAAGAAAAAATAAGTATTATAAATGATATATAAAACATTCCCAAATAAATGCTTAAATTTACGGAGAACTCGAAGATAATAAAAAAATATATTTACCTTATCTAAACGGCCTAAAGATAATACAAAAATGCTTAATTTACTTGTCACAATTTTGTTAAACCTAAATGAACACGCGCCAATAATAAATACACCACTATAAAGCAACAGCAGAATTATTTTATATCTGACAGGTTGCTTCAAGTTTCTGAAATTCTTCTGTCACATAAGTCAATGCCAACTATTTCTTATTATAGGATTTCGTTTTTATGATTTTTTAGCCACCATAAATCGTGAGTTTTTATGTTCTTTTAAATAATATTATTTTAGATTAAGTTCCGCTGGATTTAAAATTTATCACAGTGTTCGTCGACGGCAGGGGCAGTACCATCCGTATAAAGGTACGGTTCCGAACATCGCAGCAGGCTACTAACTGTTGATGCAAGCGCCAGAGGCATTCATATTTCGCTTTGGAATAGGGGGCAAACGAGTAGCGTTGCTGGTAATATGAATGGCTCTGGCGTTTGCGTCGGCGGTTTGCTGCCTGCCGCGATGCTCAGAACCGTACCTTAATGATCTGCTGCTGCCATCGGCGATTTGTATTTTTAGTACACAAATTTCTATGCCCTAATTCGAAAATTGGGCCCCTCCGTGTACCTCATTAAGTTAACTTATTGATTTAGCAACTTCCTACACATGTAAAGCTCGCATGAAAGTATTTGATATTTCAGCTAAACCGATAGTCACAACAAATATGTGAAGTAAAAATGCCGATGTACCAATTTTTTTAACCTTAAAAAATAATAATGTTACAAGGGGGAACCACCTGTCTTTTAACACCCGGTATTTAGGATGATTCCTAATTGCGGTAAAACAAATGAATGGCTTATTCACCAGTTTATTTTATGAAAAAACGTTATATAAACATATTATAATAATACAATAAAATACTTTTATTTCCTTAAGACATTTACAAAATGTATGGAAAACGTCATGTATGTATGGTAAAAAAGCAATAACAAGTAATTACACAAAATATTATTCAGTCATATTAATGACCTTCATTAACAAACTCCTCTAAAGTATAAAAACACTTATTTAATAAATAAAGACGTAGTGACTTTTTAAAGCTTTTAAGATTTTTATCTTGTTTTAACAAATTGGGAAGATTATTAAAAATCTTTAAACCTAAGGTATATGGAGAGTTTTTGCCACAATCTAGTCGATTAAACGGCAATCTAAAATTATTTTTATTTCTAATATTAAATGTATGTATGTCACCATTTACAATAAACGAAGATTTATTTTTAAAAACATTTAAGCAAAGTTCATAGATAAGAACAGAAGCCAACGTAAGAATATTGAAATCTACAAATAGCCTTCTGCATGAATAGAGACATTTTGCACCTCTTAAAATAACAGACTATTTTTGGCCTCCTTATGGTTATCGTTATTAAACATAACGATTACGGCAGCAGTTTTAGACAGAGATTTTGCAACCTCTTTTAAGAAATTTATCTTGCGTCTGCGCTTTCGACCCATAACCTTATTTTTGCCTGTGGTTCGCCGATTTTAAAGTTTGCGAAAAATCAGTATTTACTTTTATTCTCCATAAGTTATATATTGATTTTTTAATATATGCAAACAGTTCCCTTGATTTTGTTTTTTAAAGTAGATGTAAACAATACAGTATAAGCAAAAAAGCAAGTGTGCCAGATTGTAACATGTAAATTAATTACTGATTTAAAACATCCTTAAAAATGCAAGTCCGTTTTAATTTCTTTACACTATTTTATTTTTCTTACTGCTATGAATTTTTCGCTAATTATTCGTTATGTATCAATAATATTTTAATTAATACGGTATTAAAATTTCAACCTTCTTAAATAATCGATATTAAAAATTTTACAATTTGGCAACCACGCAGTTTACCAATAACGATAAAGATAACGATAAGCTCTTCGGTATTCATCCGTAATTAAAGGAGTCCGGTATGGTTAATAACGATAACGGATCATGTTTGCGTTACTGCGCAGTCTCAGAATAAAGTTAACCACAACGGAATTGCAAAATAAGGGGTGCAAAATGTCTCTAATGAAAGCGATTTACTCCGGCAAGGCAACGCTCGATCCTCTTCTGCTGAGTGAATACCTGAGAGGCAGCCGGACATGCTCAACAGAAACAAATCCCATAGTTTAAGCGAGAGGCCACTTGGGCATAATACACCGATAAAAGTTGATTTTTCGTTAGAACTCCTTTTAAATTACAAATGAGGAAACATTGTGTGTTCAATTTAGAACAAAGAGCTTCACAGTGTTGCCTCCAATTTAAAGTATCTTCAATTGTAACCCCTAAAAATTTAATATTGTGTACTTTATTTATATCCCGATTATCAATCTGAACATTTATTTTTAAGCCATTCATATTTTGTCTGGTATGAAAGCGCATATAGTTTGTTTTTGAAATATTCAGGAATAAAGAATTTTCACTAAACCATGAAAGAAGGCCACTCAAATTCCTCCCGCAGTTCGACTGCAATATCTCATCAGTCTTCCCGTTAAAAACAATGGACGCATCATCGGCATAAAGTGCTGGTGAAGGCGAAGTTACCCGCGAGGCCCCTTCTTTTCTACTTTATGCCCTCAAAAAATGTTTAATGAGAAAAAAAAGGTCTTTACCTGTTTTACCACAATGCTACGTTTCTTTCCCATACTATTTTATGTTAAATACAGTTATGCGAGATCCCATTTCTACTTTTACAACACATTACAATTACATTTCTATGTTATTTCCGTATATCACATTTCATATCTTTAACTTGCTGCGAGGACCCCCAGCGCGAGGCCATAGGCGACCGCCTTCACTGCCTACGCCTAGCTACGCTACTGTTAAAGAGCAAATAAAGTGGTCCTCGACCCACAAAGTGTGACCGTCCATATCTGTACAGGGTTTTCATTTTTAATATTTCGCCACCCACGTTAACTATAACTAAAAAGAATAGAATAAAACGTCCTGTATAAAAGTTTTGTACTCTTTCATTAATTATCTTCTGAGCATAAAAAAAACAAATGAACATAAAAAACTCAAGAAAAATGAAGAGGTAAGCTTTTTTAAATGGTACACCCTGTATAATATGTCACGATTAAAGCGATCTTTTAAAAAGCTTAAAAAAATACCACATTTAATATACTTACCTATTTTTAATAGATTCGGAAATATGGCCTTTAAATCTGGATATAATTTCCATTACATTTATAGTCACAGCTTAGTGCCGTAGGTAGGTATAATGGAAATGATATCTACTATTTTTTAGATTTAAGTGGTCATATTACGAAAACTGTTAAATATAGATATATCAAATATGGCGGTTCTTTAAACACCTTTTTAGTGGTAACATAATATACAGAGTGTTCTCTTTACAAAAAGTATACCTCTTTTATTTTTCTTCCGTTTTTGATGTTTATTTGTTTCTTTTTTATGCTCAAAAGATAATAATATGAAACTTTTTACAGGACGGTTTTTTTATCTTTCTTGATTATAGTTAAAAGTGGGTGGCAAAATATAAATAAAAACCCTGCACATTGAGGAAATAAATTCTCTTAATGAATTTTCTTGTTCACGTTTCTTGACCTAACCAAACAAAACTAAAGGTACTGTTTTCTTCCACAGCAAACATTAAAGGTAGTTTCAGGAAATAATGTCACACATTGACAGATTATACTTTTAGGGTTTTTTTAGCTGTTTCTGTAAAATGAATTGTTATAATGAAGAAATAAAGCTTGACGCGTTTAAAGAAAAAACAACCTATTTAAACGATTACAAAAGATACTGTTATGTTAAAAAGAAACTTTGAGACCGGAAAGGACTGCAGTTGAACCCCCAATACATGAACCTCCGAAAAGGCAATATGAAGATCACGAAACTTTCTCTAAATGGAAGGATGGAGTTTATATTCCATTTAACTTATTGCTTTATCCTAAGCCTATAATTCAGTCTGATCCCAGAAATCCATTTCAGAAATTAGTAAGTTTTAAACGTAACTGAAAACAATATAACAACAAAACATAAAGCCACATTTTAATTACACCAGTGGAAAAAATTAAAGGATACAAAAAATCATTTTTTAGGTTTTAAAGTGGCTGTATTTCGCTGAAAATGATCGTATAGGGCATGGTAGTCCATAATAATTCGTTGATTTCTCGACCGCAATAAAATTTACTTGCTACTGTTAGTATTTTTTTCTTTATTTATTATTGTGCCTACTTTTTGGTATAAGGTTAATGGCAAATTAAAGCTCCCTAAAACAAAGGACAAAGAATTGGTAATAGCTATTTAATAACATGATTAAAATAAAGATAGTTAAAAACCTACTATTTTATATTTGTTGTGCTGTTGAAAGTAGTAAACCTAAACTAGTAGGTAATTAGGACCTGCACCATTTCAAAAAATGCGTGCTACATAATAGATAGAACGATATCAACGAATTATTTTGTAATACCCTATACTCTATACCTAAATTTAAAAAAAAGCATTTCACAGCTTGAAGTTTCTAGTTTTGAGATCTTATGATGAAAACCATTTTCAAGCATCCTATACCGCGCAATCCTAATAAATACCAATAAGATATTTTTTTCCGAAATTTTTCGGTTTTTTTTTGGTCTACGATTTTTTTCCAACTTAACCATTATATGGGTCGAATAACCTGTTCATTCAGCTTTAATTTGCTTTTGTTTAAAAGTTCGATGCGACTAGTTCTCACTGAGATATCGAACTTTAAATGAAAAATGATCTTTTTGTCTTTAACCATCAATATCTCAGCGCGGCTGATCGCACGAGAAAATTAAGAAGGGTTTGAAATCTTGAATAACCCAAAATTCCCCACAAAAATCGGCAACGGTTTTAAAAAATATGCTTTACATTCATTTGCAACATCAAGAAGAAATAATTAATAGTTTAAAAAACTAAAAAAACACGCTTTTATATGCAACCGAACTAAAAATTAGAAAATAATTTTTCATTAAAAAAAATATTGTCATTTCATAGTAAAAAGCGTGGGGTGCATTTTACTATTTTTTCATAACTTTTCCATCATAGATATTTGCAAATATAATAATTATAACATTTAATATATTTATCACCCCACGCTTTTTACTATGAAATGACAATATTTTTTTAATGAAAAATTATTTTCTAATTTTTAGTTCGGTTGCATATAAAAGCGTGTTTTTAGTTTTTTTAAACTATTAATTATTTTTCATTTTTTAGTTTCTGCTACTCTTGACAAAATGGCGAAAATTTTTTTAATGAACAAGAGTGGCAAATTTTAAAATTTTTCCAACAGATTGCAACTCACTAAAAAATTTCTTCTTCATTAAGTAGCAAAGTTTGAAATTTTGCCAACAGATGGCAATCCAGGCAATGTTTGGACCGTTGCCAATATATTGCAACCCACTAAAAATTTCTTCTTCATTTAATAGCAAAGTTTGAAATGTTGCCAACAGATGGCAACCTAGGTGTTGTTTTTATAATATAATGGAATTTTTTTCCTGGCGATCCAAAAAAGATAACGGGATACTGTTTGCAGATTATTGCATTGTCATGTTTCCTTAATACGTGTGCAAAGTTTCAAAGAAATCGAATAGCTGGAAGTTGGTTAAAATTAGGCTCAAAGATTCCGTTACATAGCCAGATAGTTACAACCCAAGTTAATAAAAAAGCGTGTTAACGGCATTTATTAACTGTTATTGTTCATAAAAATTGAACACCAATGGTGCAACTAACCCAATTGTGTAAAAGAACTTATTAATTTTTATTGTTCATAAAAATTGAACACCAATGGTGCAACTAACCAAATTGTGTAAAAACTAAAAAATTTCTTCTTCATTTAATAGTAAAGTTTGAAATGTTGCCAACAGATGGCATCCTAGGTGTTGTTTTTATAATATAATGGAATTTTTTTCCTGGCGATCCAAAAAAGATAACGGGATACTGTTTGCAGATTATTGCATTGTCATGTTTCCTTAATACGTGTGCAAAGTTTCAAAGAAATCGAATAGCTGGAAGTTGGTTAATATTAGGCTCAAAGATTCCGTTACATAGCCAGCCAGATTGATAGATTGATAGATAGTTACAACCCAAGTTAATAAAAGCGTGTTAAAAGAGATTTTGGTGGCTTTTGGAATAATTAGGGGCTAAATTGAAAATATCCAGAAAACCAGTAGTGTTAAGTGTGCCTTTTACAGTTCACGATTTTGACTTTTTAAATAATCATAATATTTAACAAAATGCAAAAAAAAGTTTTAAAGTTTTTATGCATTTAATTGATAAAAGTGTTTAAATTTATGGAAAAAAAAATAAAAAAGAAGGTGTTTATAAAAATTCGGATTTTTAAATTTTGTTAATGGTTTCAATTTTTAGCCAATTTGAATACATTTTCCAAGTTCAATTAGATAAAAAAAGAACCGAGAAATCTTTTCGGTATTCATTAGGATTGCACGGTACACGTTGTTTGATTTTTTATATCGTAAGATCTTAAAACTAAAAACGTCAAGCTTTAAAACGTTTTTTTATTTCAGTACCACCATTTGTAAGCGAAATACAGACCCTTAAAAAAAACTAAAAAAAATTGGATTTTTTGTATCTTTTTATTTTTTCACTAGTGTTTATCATAAAAAAACAGGCTTATGAGAAAATACCGAAATTTTGTTTTTGTTGTAAAATCAATCAGGGATCAATTAGGGTATCAAAATTTAAATGGGATTTCCTATGACCAGGTGCACCTTAAGGTTAATAAAAATTTCGTATTAGGGACTTTTTTTGGATATGTGGAATGGTCCGGTCTGTTTCTGGTTAGTCTGGTTTTTGAGATGATTTTACATGTCGTATGTATGAAAACACTAAATAATTATGTTGTTTATTAGGCACCTTTACCTGAAGATGACAAACTAAAAGCACGCAAAACAAGACCACGCATTTACATGACTCCCGCATGTAGTATGGATGATATTCCAGATCCAGAAATGAGACAATTATTATGTGACTACATGTATACTACAGAATGGCGCAAAGCTGAAATCGAAGGATCATCTGGATTTAAACCCAAGATCCCCAATATAAGTAATATTGATTCAACTGATCGGGTAAGATTTTATCAGGATTTTTAAATATTGATCTTGGGTTAACCCGATCCATGAAACCCGTTCAAAAAGGATCGGCCAGTCTCCACCCGTGTTTATAAACTGATCGGATCCTTAACTCGGGTAGGATCCTGCTGACCCAGGTTAAAGCCAGGGTTAGTCGAGTTAAACAGAAGTGTCAAAATGCTGTTTGTTTTTGGGTTTTAATGATTTATCTCGTGTTTATTACAAGTAGAAAAAGTATAAAAAACAATAATTTGATATTTTTATAGATTACTTACAAGCTTAAATACTGTTAAAATCTTTAAAAATAACTGCACGACCAAAACAAAGCAAAAGGGTTATGTTTTGTTTTGACACGAAGCCGATTAATGAAGGCCAAATGGATCCATACGTGTTCAGAAAATAACAAAATTCCAGTGAATCTTAAAAACGTCTGATTGGATCTACTCAACCCATCGGATCAATATTTGAAAATGCCTATCTATAATAAAACAGGTATCAACAAAAGTATACCCCACAGTTCTCTATCTTGCTACGAAAGATTTGATTTTAAAATATGAGAAGCAGATATAAGGTTTAAACAAGCGACTTGTTATCCAACCGAATGTAAACTATTCTGACAACTGTAAGAAACTCGACTTAACGATTTTAAAAGAATAATTTTCACTTAAAGTAATTTTCTCTATTTAAAAAAAAACTTAAAAGTAAATATAAATAATAACTCTTCAAAAACTGACCCCCAAGGCAGAGCAGCCGAAATCTTCGCAGTCAGTAACTCTCTTACCAACCTTATTATGAAACCCACCTACTTTCCTAGAGTCCCCAATCATAGTTCAAATCCCCTAGATCTCTTTCTTACTACAAACCCCGAACTCTATGAAACATCTGTCACAGCACCCCTAGGTCGCTCAGATCATGGCTTAGTTACTATATCTTACCCTGCACATCCCGAGGTAAATGAATACATGCCACCACGCACCGTATGGCACTACAACTCAGCCGACTGGGATGGCCTAAGGGACTTCTTCGCCACTTACCCCTGGAATTCCATCTGCTTTTCTTCTCGTGATCCTTCCCAAATTTGCAATCAACTTACTGAATCAATTCAATTGGGCATTGAAACCTATATTCCACACACCATCAAGAACCCCAAAAATCCAATAACAAACCCTGGTTTTCAAAATCTTGTGAAAAAGCCAGAATTTTAAAGGTTCAGGCTCACAAGAAGTTTCTACAGGATCCTAGTCCAGAAAACCGACAGGCCAGCATTGAAGCAAGAAACTACTACAATCAAACAATTTCTGAAGCCAAAGACTCCTTCGACAATCGTATCAAAAACAAAGTTCTTTCTTGCTCAAATGGCAGCAAATCCTTCTGGTCCTTTGCGAAAAACATAAGTAGGAATTTTTGTGCCAGTTCTTTTCCACCACTAACTTTGGAAGATGAAATTATTTCTACTGCTAAAGGGAAGGCAGAACTATTTGCCAAACAATTTGCTGCCAATTCAACCCTTGACCCTCCCGTAAATCATCCAATTCCAACGGTTGCCCCAGTTCCTCATAAAATGCCCGATATTATTTTTAAAGTAAAACACATTAAGCGTATCCTTTCCTCCCTTAACACCAAGAAATCGTCTGGGCTGGACGGCATACCAGCAATCGTTTTAAAAAAATGTGCTCCAGAACTTGCACCAATCTTAACTCGGCTCTTTCGAATTTCTTACGACACAGGTATCTTTCCGGAGAGCTGGAAGGCTGCACGTGTTCAACCTATTCCCAAGAAAGGATCTAAATCGCTTCCATCTAACTATAGACCAATTTCAATTCTCTCAGTTCTTTGTAAAGTAATGGAAAAATTAATTAATTCACAAATTCTTAAGTACTTAGAAAAACACAAAATTTTGCACGACAGGCAGTATGGATTTCGCCACAAAAGATCTACAGCAGATCTTCTTTCCTTCGTATCACACTGTTGGAATAAGTCTCTTGAGTTTCTAGGTGAGTCCCAGATCGTTGCTCTTGATATATCCAAAGCTTTTGACCAGGTCTGGCATGCCGCACTTCTTAATAAACTTCCCTCATATGGTCTTTCAATTAAACTCTGTACTTGGCTCTCTAGTTATCTATCTGATCGACGTATATCAGTTATTGTGGACGGCCATTCTTCAAGCTTTCACCAAGTAAATGCTGGAGTCCCTCAGGGCTCAGTTCTGGCACCAACATTGTTTCTTCTTCACATCAACGACCTTCTCTCGTCCACAACTAATTCCATTCATAGTTTCGCCGACGATAGTACCCTTCACTCCAGCTTTCAGGTCCCTAAACCCATCACTAAACCTGACTTGGAAAATAAACGCAGAGCGATGCAGATATCTCTTTCGCAGGATCTTAATTTAATATTGGATTGGGGCGCCAAAAATCTCGTCCATTTTAATGCATCCAAAACACAGTCATGTTCCTTGTCGCGAAAAGAGTCATCAAATACTCATCCTCTACTTATGAGCGGCCAAGTTCTACAGAGCAAAGACACCTTCAATCTCGTGGGCGTCACATTTGAAAGTAACCTTAACTGGCATAACCACATTGTATCTATAGCCACGGCAGCTTCAAAAAAGCTTGGATTTCTCTTTCGAGCTAAAAAGTATTTTTCCGCTTCAAATTTATACACTTTATATGTGTCCCAAATCCGACCTCCCTTGGAATATTGTTCTCATATCTGGGGCATGGCGTCCCCAACAACCCTGAGCATTCTTGATTCTATTCAAAGAAGGGCTATTCGTCTCATTAATGATCCTTCACTTACAGAAAGGCTTCCCTCTCTTGCCCATCGTCGGGCTGTGGGCGATCTATCGCTTTGTTATAGGTACTTCCATGGCTTCTGCTCTGAAGAATTGACCAGTATAGTTCCTCCACTCACGGTTCCCAACAGAGAAACTCGTGGTTCCGCCCGTATGCATCCCTATACGGTCCAACTGGACAGGCCCCGAACTTCTCACTTTGTTCGTTCTTTTATCCCTAGAGTTTCTAGACTGTGGAACCTACTGCCCGCGGAGGTCTTTCCTTCCCCCAAATCTTCAAGTATTTAAGTCCCGTGTCAACAAACTCCCTCTTACCTCGCTTAAGACACCCACGGTACGTTAGTATTTAGGCTTTTAGCCTTCGTGGTTTGTCCAAAGATAAAAAAAAAAAAAAAAAACTTACACTAAATAAAAATAATAAGTTTGTAATTAAATAATGTTCTATGTGCTGGCACATCCGTTCTGAAGTAAATTTCTAAGACTTTTTATCTAAAAGGCTTCTAACTGCCTTTTTTCCATAACTTTTAAGACCAGTAGTGATGTTGGAGAAATTGTATCAACTATTGGTTCCAGCTAATCATAGGGTGAGACTGGCCACCAAATTGGTCTACTGGTTCCTTTCTCGAGTCATGAGCAAATAATTTTAGTTATCTTACAAATTATGTATGGAATGTTCTGCATATGTAGTTAACATTTTATCGTCATATTTACTTCATGTTAAATTCAACGTTTCTGGAAAACACGCTTTTCTTATCGACCGTCGATTATATTTAGCCCAGTAATAGTTATTTATTATACCAGGGAAAAAAGCTTAATATTTTAGCTGGAAGTTGTGTTGGAAGACAAAAAACCAAAAGCTAAAATCTAACATTTTTCCCGTGTAAAATACACAAGTTTTTCCATAACTCTAAAAATAAAGACTTAACGTTAAAAAAAAACAAATTACAATAAAGTCAGAAAATTAATGGCGTGAAATTTTAAGTTTTAAACTAGTCGTCTGTTGTATGTAAAACGACAATTAAGACTTGGGTTGCTATGAAAACCTTTAAAATAATTATTAAATATCTGTCAATATAATTCTGTAGATTGACCGATTTAAATTAAAAATTTGGAACTAAATATGGTTGTCTAACAGTTATGTTAATTATTATTAAGTTTAAAAATGTCTGATGGTATTTTTGATGTAAAAGAAATGTTTTTTTTTATAATAAAATATTCTAAAATTAAATATCTACCTTTACTTGCGTCTATGTATATCCAGAAAAAGTTTTTCTTTAATCCGTGGAATTAGTCATTTCATGAAAAGTAACATTTTAGTACTTTTCAACACAGTTGCAAGCTTATTATTGTTCCCGTTACGGAAAGTAGTTATTTATTATACAAGGGAAAAAGCTTAAGATTTTAGCTCGACGTTGTGTTAACAATAAACCGAGAGCTAAAATCTAAAATTTTTCCCGTGTATAATACACAATTTTTTCTGTAATGGGTAAAAACGACGGCTTATTATTGAAAAAAAAACATATTATTTAAGTCATAAAATTAATCATGCTGGTCGACTGGTATATTTAAAACACAATTGGACCTTGCATTACCATGGAAACCCTTAAGGAAATTATTTGGTATCTGTCAATATAAGTTTGTATTTTGACGTAAAACG
Source organism: Listronotus bonariensis (assembly GCA_014170235.1). Lineage (NCBI taxonomy): Eukaryota > Metazoa > Arthropoda > Insecta > Coleoptera > Curculionidae > Listronotus > Listronotus bonariensis. The sequence continues at coordinate 21,056 of JACEGR010009480.1, forward strand.
TTAAAACTAAAAACAACTGTTTAGTAGTTATTTGGAATGTTTATAAAGTTAAAAAATATTTGACTGGACTCCTAATATAAGAGAAATGTAAGTTCTGTATAATAAATTATTCTAAAATTAAATATTTACCTTTACTTACGTGTATGTATGTCCGGGAAAAAAGTAATTTTATATAAAGTCACATTTTAGTGTACCTGTTAACTGAAATAAAATGTCAAATTTTTTTCTCGTCGCGGAAAAAACACTTTATTTTTTTAGGTAAGTCTACAAACAGATCTTTACCCCCGTTAGAGGAAAACATATAGCTGTGGGCAAGAAATGGGATGATGAACAAATAAGGGGCTTTTCCGATCCAACACGGGAGTTTTGGGTACATAAGGATCCACCAGTAGTGTAAGCAAAAATAGAAAAAAAACACCAATAATACACATAAAAAAATATTTTTATTTTTGTGCACCAATAATTTCAACATAAAATGGCAAATTATCCAATTTTGGCCTTATGGTAATAAGCCTAAAAATAATAATTAATAGAACAGATAACATTTATGTTTTAAGAGTGAAATATTCTTTACTTCATTATTATTATTATAGATGCGGAGCATGTGTCAATCCATTACAAAACATTGTACCACAAGAAACAAAAGAAGAAATAGCCCAAGCCATATCCAAGGATAGTTTAAGACTAGCTCATGATATGCCATGTCCGAGTTATGCAGGATACAAGCCTTTACTTGCAAAAGGAGTGACGATATCACAAAGGAATTTTCCAGCTACACATCCTTTTATATCAACTGCCCAAGCAATAACTTCTAGATACGCTGAAGACAGCAAAAAATAAACAACGAATCTAATTTTTTTAAAATAACTATTACTTATACATACAAATATACAAATAAAGAAAACAATTAGTAATGCAACTTACTATCTGTTGTATCTTGTTATTCAGTGAGCCCCAGAAGTAATGTCTTAGTTTACTTAAAACTCATGTTCTTTTTTTTGGAAAAATGCTCGGACCCGTTGATTTTATATTGTGAACACCTAGTATAAAAAAGTTTACATTTTGGGAATTTTAAAAATATACATTTTTGGGAAATTTTAATATAATTGGGTTACTTAACATTGGGAAATTTGGTACATAAAACAATACGTGAAGTGTCTAGGTCTATTTTCTAGGTTACTCTTATAATAATAAAACAAAAACATTAAACAAGTTGAGTTGCCTAGAAATGCAAAACAAATACTGAAAAAATTTAATATTTAAAGAGAACAAAATTTTAAGACGGGGATTGATTGATTGATTGTTTATCAGATAAGAAAGAGTTAGTAAAGTCAAGTAAAGAGTTAAAGTTTGAGTTAAGCCCCGTACGGGCTATCCCTAGGGATATGCCCGTACTAAATTTAATTAGTTCAATAAGTTAAGTTGGTTTTTAATGCAAAGTTAGTTGGGATGGTCCACCGGTCTCATGGTCCCAATAGATAGTTCCATATGGTACACATTGCCCAAGTGACGTAAAGTAAGACCATAGGTATATAAATTTCAAAATTTCAACGTCACATATGGTGGAGGCGCCCCCGTTCCCAGTGACCTTTGTGAAACGTCGGTTATGGTAAGCTGTGCCCGCCCCAGTTCCAGTGCCCTTTGTGAAGCGATAGGAAAAGTCGCTTATGGTACGCCCTTCCTACCCCTCAGTTTATTTGTGGAAGAAAATACCATATATATGGTAAAGGCGTCCCGTTCCCCGGAGAAGAAATGTGTGTGAAAGGACGAAAATGGGGAAAAAATATGCTGCGTAGCGTAGCTGCAAGGAGGTAGCAGCGTAGCTACAAGAAAAGGAAGATAAGGTATATCTTCAGTTTGAAATATGGCTAAATGGAGTTAGCCAGAGGTGATAAAGAAGAATATGGAAATATATTTATTTGTGTCGAAGTTGTATGGTACGTCGTGAAGACGGAGTTCAGAAGCAGCATGAGGCTGCATTAGCACTGGAAGCCGCAGCTCTAGTATGGGGAAGAGCTCTGAAATATGGTCTTGAATTGTGGGGTACAAGACAGTTAAGCGGCCCTGAGAAAGCTCAGGATATGGGGAAATTGGCATGAAGTTGCAGTAACCTGATGTGGAAGAAGAAAATGGGAATGAAAGGCAGACAATGGTACGTGGAGAAGTACGGGACAAATGGCCAATGGAACGCACCATCAAGGACATGGACAGGCAGGCAAGGTGGACGCAATTTTTTTTATAAAGGCTAGTATAAGAAGAATGTGGAATATTAGGTTAATTTCTAAGTATAAATATAAAAAAAAAAAAATGATTTTCTTTTTATGTAAGAGATATTTTTTTTGTTTTTAAACTATCCAATAAATTTAAAAAAGAGCAAAAGATAAAATAGAAAAAAATCACCTAATTAATTATTTTCTTTCTCACTGGTATATTAAATAAGTCATTGAATTACTTTTTTAATGGTTCAACGTTTTGCTGACGAGACAAGGCCAAGTTCACTTTTATTGTTACGGAACTGATCAGTTTTAAATAACACAAACTTTTTTTGCTTATTTAGCGTTTGTATAGTACATAAATGTCTAGTAAACTTAAAGATTAATAAAAAAAAATACAATTTATGAGTAACAATAATTAGGTCATTTTTTGTCTAAAAAATAATCTTACCGTTAAAACTATATTTATTTAAAGTACCTACTTAAAGAAAAGCTTAAAAAGGTTTTTAACAATTAAGCTAAAATCTTATTCGAATTAATTATTTCAACAAAAACATCTCTAGAACTTTTTAAATAATTATTTTAGATAATTTATCCGGAAGAATTTTTTAAAATTTAAAAAAAAAAAGAGTCATAATGTTAAATATAACCTAAATGAATTTTTTTTGAAAAAAAACTATTTTTACATTTTTTCGTGCATTTTTTGGAAAAAAATTAATTGGAAAAAACAAAAAATTTAATAAAACGTTAAGATTATTTACGATAAATATAATTTATATAATAAGTAACATAATGTTAGGTTTTAAATATTTGTAAGCTATATGGAACTATCGTTTTTCGATAATATTGCTATTTTTTTTTTAAAGGTTTAAAGTAAATTTGTCTGATTTCTAATAGCGTTGTGGGTCCAACGCTTTCAGGGAAGGGGCATATGTGAACACCTAGTATAAAAAGTTTACATTTTGGGAATTTTAAAAATATACATTTTTGGGAAATTTTAATATAATTGGGTTACTTAACATTGGGAAATTTGGTACATAAAACAATACGTGAAGTGTCAAGGTTTAAAAAGTATGAATCAAACAATTTTCTAGGTTACTCTTATAATAATAAAACAAAAACATTAAACAAGTTGAGTTGCCTAGAAATGCAAAACAAATACTGAAAAAATTTAATATTTAAAGAGAACAAAATTTTAAGACGGGGATTGATTGATTGATTGTTTATCAGATAAGAAAGAGTTAGTAAAGTCAAGTAAAGAGTTAAAGTTTGAGTTAAGCCCCGTACGGGCTATCCCTAGGGATATGCCCGTACTAAATTTAATTAGTTCAATAAGTTAAGTTGGTTTTTAATGCAAAGTTAGTTGTGATGGTCCACCGGTCTCATTGTCCCAATAGATAGTTCCATATGGTACATTGTCCAAGTGACGTCAACTGACCCTTATATATAGAATTCCAAATTTCAACGTCACAATATTATATGTTTTGAATCTGCTTCAAATAAAATATTATTCATGTTTTAGAATCTGCTTAAAATTTCAAACATATTTTATTGTTCCAAAACACCTCGTATAAAAACACGTGTCTTCGTTTTTATACCTTTATTAACAATGGAACGTAACTATGGTTACAACAACGACAAAATCTTCTCTTGTCAATGTCTCGAAGTTTACAACACAAAAGTGTGGTGTACTTAGATTGATGGTCAGATGTAAAGACGTGACAACAGTGTCTAAGGTGCGCGGTACAATCTGACCTGTATTTAAGGAGTACCTCTGAACTTTTAGCTTTAGTATTGTGTAAAGGGTAGATTAAGTGTTCATGTGGAATAAACCAGTTAAGTACAATTTTACAGTCTTAATTTAATCCTAGAACCTCACCCCCAATACATCACAAGTTGGCGACGAGGAATTTAAATTTTTTTAAATTAACGGACTCACAACGGTTTAAAGTAGTGCGATTATTGTTTTTCGATTTTTTTGGAAAAAAAGTGGCTCGTGCACGTGAAGTGACAAAGAATATGGCGTCTGCTACGATGATTGGAAACGTAAGAGAATTTTGCCTTCAAGATTCCGATTGGAGTATTTTTAAAGCCCGTTTAGAGCAGTATTTTATAGCAAATAAAATAGACGATAAAGACATAAAAAGAGCAATACTCCTCAACGCTTGCGACGAAGAAGCCTATAGATTAATCCACAGTCTCTGTCTTCCCAAACTTCCAGAAGAAAAGAAGTATGAAGAAATTATTGTGATTTGTGATAGACATTTCCAGTCTACAATAAGTGCATTTGCTGCAAGATACAAGTTTTATAACGCCAGCAAAAATAGAGACGAGACCGTTCAGCAGTGGGCAGCAAGAGTTAGATCCCTAGCTTCAAGATGTTCGTTTGGAAACGAATTAAATGTGGTTTTAAGGGATAAATTCATCATGGGATTAGATAATGAACACATAATGCAGAAGCTATTTGAAGAGAAAATTACCGTGGAATTTGACAAGGTCATTCAAATTGCCAGTAGTCAAGTTGAAAAACCGGATATAAAAAATGTTCAGATAAAGAAGAAGTTTTTTATCACCGCATCGGTCGTCAGAATCTGCAACGCCGCAATCGTCATGGGAACCAAGGCCAACCAGCGGGGAACCAGAACCAAGCCAGCAGAGGGCGTCCACCGCACAACATGGCAACGAGGGCATCGACGTCAGGAATGTCAACCAGGTCAATGTCAACTTCAAATGTCAGCTGTCCAGTCTGCGGGAAACAGAACCATCAAAAGATAAGTGTTTTTTCAAAAATTTTACTTGTAATTTATGTAATCATAAAGGGCATTTAGCAAAAATGTGTAGAAAAAGTAATAGAAATAATTTTTTAACAGGAACCGAAAGCGATTTAGACGATTTTGATGGCGAAATAGGTAATGTGTTAGAATCGATGTTTACAATAACCTCTAAACATAAACAAAAACAATTCGAGCCTATATCT
>JACEGR010009481.1:0-26241 GCA_014170235.1 Listronotus bonariensis
ATACAAACGATTTAGTTAAGTTAAACTAAACTAGAGTAGCAAATTTCAAGAACTTATGACATTTATAATATTTACATGTTTCAATAAATTATTAATATTATTACAATAATTAATATGTTGGAAATAAACTTAAGATTTAAGAAAATTTTCAAATATTCCTCCATTGACTGCTAGACAATAACCCAGACGTTCATAAAATTGTCTTCTTACATTGGCTAACTAGTAAATTGAAATTTTATTGCATTCTGCAGAAATAGCGTTTTTTAAATAATCTAGATTAGAATTTTTTTATCCTTGTATATTATGCTTTTTAAATGGCCCCAGAGGAAAAAGTCATTTAGCGAAATATCAGGAGACCTGGCTGGCCAATTTATGGTGTGATGTAGGTAAATAACATTTCCATTAAAAGCATTGTGTAAATATTCCCGATCAGCCAGGGTATTATGTGCCGGGCAGCCATCCATTTGGTACCAAATTTCCTGATTCTCCCTGGATACATTTAAAGCGGGTAAAATTAGTTCTTCGAGTAGTTCCAAATAAAATTTTGCATTCAAATTTTGATTAAGAAAAAATGGTCCAATAATATGTTTGCCGAAAATCCCCGCCCAAACATTTACTTTCTGTGGATATTGCGTCCTCGTTTCGACAAATCTGTGTTGGTTTTCTTTGCTCCAGTATCGGTAATTTTGATGATTGGGTTCATTGTTTAACGTAAATGTGCACTCATCAGTAAAATAAATATTTCTTAAAAATTCCCTGTCCATGTTTGCCCTTTCCATCATGTCAAAACAAAATTCCTGCCATCGTATTTCATCCCCATCCCTTAGCTCTTGATGTCTTTCATATTTGTATGAAATGTATTTATGCCTTTTCAAAATCCGGAGCACTGTTTATTGATCTTTTCCTATGATATCCTGAAGTTTCCTTGTACTCACCTTCCCTTCATTTTTCTTCCACGGGCAATAAAATTTCCAAATCTCTATCATCTCTTACATTTTCTTCTCTTTAATACTCCCTAGCTTCACATCTGCAGTTATTTATCACTGTGCCTTTGGTCTCAGATACTGAGCAGCGAACCTGTCTGAGACTTTTTGGTAACTATTTCCTTGATAGTACCATTTAATCATCAATACTTTTTCTTCAGTAGTATAACTCATGGTTAATCTTTTCGCTCTACGATTTTTTGATAATAATAAAGCACTAAATTTCAAAATTACAACGTTATGTCACGCTAACTGGTATTTTTATTGTTGTTTATAAATATAAGGCGATAATAATGTTACAATTTTTAAAAATATATTAGCATCTAACTAGCAAACGGGATAACCAAAAAGTTTTTACCATGGACGTAGATTTGCATGCTCTTCAATAAACTTAAATAGAATTTTTCTCTAAAATAATTAGGGGAGCCAATAATTGACCCGATTAAAAGCTACATGGGATTTTCTTATGTCTCGCCCGGCGATGCATCACCCGGTATATCTAAACCTATTAGTTTTTTTAGGATATTTAATAATGAAATGCTAGGCTGTGTTAAAAATAGCAACAAAAACGTATTTTTTAACGTTTCATTCACTTGTCAACAACTCATGGCTTAATCCTCATTCTATCTATAACTTTAGATGTCAATCCAAGTTTCGTGGAGCTAATGTCAAAGTACTTAAATCAGCTTTTCGCCATTAGCTGTTTTCACAAATTACCGTAAATCATGTTCGGTAACACGAAACGTTTCTTGATATAAAGTCCCTCGGCGCCTGAGTCTCTAAACCTGATATCAGTGTTTCTGCAGACAACTGCAGACTTCAACTAGTAAATAATTTGTATTGCAGGGAGGCAAGTCCTGCGGGAAATGAAATTTAGCATAAACCTACCTATATTGGACCGATGCGGCTCGGAAACTGCGCTTTTTTCATTCGCGTTTTAAATAAATTTTGCATTTTATTAAACCTTGCGGTGAATTTTTAATATGCCAAGACATTGCGCCATTAAATATCTTCTACATTTGGGTTGAGGTTATAAAATGAAACTGGATAATAGCCTACAGTACATTTTCCCCTTATTAAAACCCCAAAATTAAAGTTATTGGGTTAATAAGAAATGAAAAATAGTTATTTATTATACAAGGGAAAAAGGTCTAGATTTTAGCTCGAGGGTATATTGTTACGCGAAGCGAAGGGAGACAATAAACTGAGAGCTAAAATCTAACATTTCTGTCATGATGTCACGTTTGGATCAACCTGTAATAAAATGTCTATACCTGGTTGCACAAAACATTTTTAAAAACGATTAAACTAACGGGGGCTTAAAATTTTTAACAAAAAGCCATTAAAAAAAAAACCTTGCCTAAAAACTGCTTATTAAATTAATTAATGGTATTCCGCTTTTTTAGCATAATTGTGTATTAAAAAGTTTTGTGTAATTGGGGATTGAAACAGAATAATTGAAAGCCGAGTAACACAAGTTTCTAAAGAAACCCCGACGCAATCTTTTAAAGCAATGCAGATGTTGCCTTAGTAATACCATAAAGTAACATACCTACGGATAAGAGAAACCATGGCATGCTAAAATTTTCGTACCGCTTTTGAGGCAGGCTTGGCGGCAGGCTCGTCATTTTTCCAGTTTACACTTTAAATGCGTCGGTCGAAGCCTCGCCTGACCTGTCCTTAAATCGGCTATTCCATGATAACTCTTATAATTTCCTTACTGTATGGTAATACCCAAACCTAATTGATTTATTTTTTTATTTGAAAGTATGTAATTTTTTAAATACTGAAAAAACACCTCATTTTTTAAATTTGAAATATAGCGTTTTAAATGGCAGTGCGGCTATCAATAAAAAAATATTTTCCTCTGTTTAGGCATATACTGATTAATATCAATAACTTTAGTAACATATCTAAGTAATTTGTAAAAGTTTTGTATTTATGTTAAATAGTCTTAAAATAATAGTGGTCCTTTGGGAATCTAAAAAGTGATCCGCTCCCGGTGATGGAGGAACAGAATAAATATACAAATTTATATCCCATATTAAACGGTAAAAAAATTAACAAGACACTATACTAACCCTTTAATGATAAAAAATATAAAAGTTCCCAAACAACTAAACACAATTAACTAACTTATGCTCACGTTCTATACCAACAAAAGTATGGGACTAACTGACACCTAGATGAGCATTAGGTCACGTACTAAATCGTGGGGTGTATATCCACCACGCAGTGGGAGGGACGATAGTGGTGAGAGATTTCAACGAACACGCTTAGTTTCGCATCTGGGTATTCTAATAATTTGTGCCCTAGCGGTATAGTAAGGAACTTAAAAAATAATTTCCAGCAGTTTTCTATAGTCGATTTTCTTAAAAGAATTGTTTTCTTAATATCCTACGACTACTGGATTCTCAGATATGTTACATATCCACCCATAATGAAATACCCTGAACAAAACCACTTTTTCTAAATTATATCGGGTGGGCTACGAAAATAGACTAGAAATAAACGAATAGTTAAACAATTGAAACTACAATATTTGTCTTTGATATCATTCAATTATTTTTCTTGAGAAAAGCAGGGGCGGCGAAGAGTTTATTATTTTAATTAGCAATCTGTAGTAAAAAAATTAGAACATTAATATGTTTATAAGATTTTTTTTGTAACCAATGGTATTAAAAATACATTGACATGTAAGGTATTCATACATTAACATGTCAAAAGAAAATAAAAACATAGTAGGAAGGCGAAATAATACGATTTCTGAATTCAAACAACGCGTGTCCTTACAGATTTCCTTAGTTATATGTATATTTATTTTTAATGTAAAATTATTTTATTTACATTGTTGCTAATACATTTGACTGTCTCCTTGCTATGCATATATGCAATTTCTTGTTGCACGAGCAAATGATATATGGCCGCATACAATTCCTACAGGATCTTACAATTCCGGCTATAGTGCAACGTCTAAAATTAGAATCTATTGTGTACCTAGTTACATGCATATAAAAGATTGTATTATTCGGAATAAACCTTTTTACTGGAAAATTATGTTTCGATTTCAGCGAAAAATATCACTTTCAGAAAAAATATAAAGTAGAAAAAATAATCCAAGAATGGATTAAAACTTTAATGTTAAACTTCCTGAAAAATATAACTTAAATTGAAAACTATGGGGTAAAAACCGGAAAAGTCCAAATTTCATTTTTGAAGCAACACAAATCTGAAATTGTCCGCTTTTTGCTTAAAAATACGTCGTGCGTCGGCTATGTGCAAAATTTTTATAGAGATTTTAATGTGCCTCGGACTGTACGATTTTTTAACCAATATATGCAAATTTCTTTGGAGAATACAACTTTGTGATAAAGATATTTTACCAAAAAATGGACTTGTCTGGTTTTTGCCCAAAAGTCTTTAATTGTTTATATAAACAAGTGTCTAGTATGTTTTTTTGTGTATGGTGTGGCGATTACTCTGGCGATTGTGGACCGATTTTCAAAATATTTTTTTATTTAAAGAGTGCATTTCCGCGGTGGTCCCAAAAAAATAAATTTAGGATTGCAAGAGAGAAAGGTGCTAGACTTATTTTATTATTATTTTTATTTATCTTCTCGACGTATATCAGTTATTGTGGACGGTCATTCTTCAAGCTTTCTAAAGTTAACGCTGGAGTGCCTCATGGCTCAGCTCTGGCACCAACATTATTTCTTCTTTACATCAACGACCTTCTCTCGTCCACAACCAATTCCATTTATAGTTTCGCCTACGATGGTACCCTTCACTCCAGTTTTCAGGTTCCTAAACCCATCACTAAACCTGATTTGGAAAACAAATTTTATTATAATAATAATATATAATATAATATTGAGTTACCAAATACTCATCCTCTACTTATGAGCGGCCAAGTTTTACAGAGCAAAGACACCTTTAATCTTGTGGGCGTCACATTTGAAAGTAACTGGCATAAACACATTGTATCTATAGCCACGGCAGCTTCAAAAAAATTGGATTTTTCTTTCGAGCCAAAAAGTATTTTTCCGCTTCTAATTTATACATTTTATATGTGTCAAAAATCCGACCTCCCTTGGAGTATGGTTCTCATACTGGGGCATGGCTTCCCCCACAACCCTAAGCATTCTGGATTCTATTCAAAGAAGAGCTATTCGTCTCATTAATGATCCTTCACTTACAGAAAGGCTTCCCTCTCTTGCCCATCTTCGGGCTGTGGGGGATCTATCGCTTTTATAGGTACTTCCATGGCTTCTGCTCTGAAGAATTGTCCAGTATAGTTCCTCCACTCACGGTTCCCAATAGAGAAACTCGTGGTTCCGCGCGTATGCATCCCTATACGGTCCAACTGGACAGGCCCCGAACTTCATACTTTGTTCGTTCTTTTATCCCTAGAGTTTCTAGAATGTGGAACTTGCTGCCCGCGGAGGTCTTTCCTTCCCCCAAATCTTAAGTCCTGTGTCAACAAACTCCCTCTTACCTCGCTTAAGACACCCACGGTACGTTAGTATTTAGGCTTTTAGTCTTCGTGGTTTGTCCAAAGAAAAAAAACCATAAACCGATTTTGAATTCCTAGCCTAAAGGACCCCCAATACCAAATTTCGTAAAGCAATTTTTAATATTAAAAAAATATACAAGGTCTCCGGAAAGGTGAGGTCAAAAATAATAGGGGTGGTAGAGTGAGCCAAAATAAGGTTAGCAAGTTAAAATTTAAAAAATGTATTTTATTTATAACCTTTAAACGATTGCCACAATACTCATATTATTTGGGCATTTAAATTAACTTATACCAATGCTTTTTCCATAGGCAAATAATTGCGCAGTAAGTCATAATTATACAGGATCAGACAATTTTTTTCGTTTATTGTATGCATTTTTACAGAGGTGAAAAACTTGACATTATGCTTTGACCGTTTAATCCCTTTATTATTTTTGTACAAAAAGATATACTTTCTTTAAGTTTATATATTGGACCGTTTTCATAAAATTACATTTTAAATCCAGACATACCAGCATCTTGTATGTAACAAAAAATTATTTTTTGAGAAAATTATTAAAATGTGGTAAAAATAATTAAAAATGGTGTTTGTAAGCATTTAAAACTTACATAATATAAATAAAGACTGTTTTTATAATTTTACTATATTTTAATAATTTTCTGAAAAAATTGAATTTGTTATTACATACAAAATGTTGGTATGTCTAAATTTAAAATGCGATTTTATGAAAAACGGTACAAGATTTAAATAAAGTATACCTTTTTGTAAAAAAATAATAAAGAAATCAAACGGTCAAACCAAAATGTACATTTTTTCACTTGTGTAAAAATGCATACAATAAACGAAAAAATCGCCTTAACCTGTATAAATATGACTTAGGGTAGGGGCGGAACTAATTGAGCATAGAGGTAAGTTGGGCAATCAAAAATCTGTAATAGTTAAATGTATTTCGTTCTCAATCAGGTAAGTGTCAATCTTAAGTAAATTTATTGCAGTTTTAATATGTATAAAGATTTTGGATATAATTCTAACTGGTTTTTTAATAAATTTACTTTTCCTTTAAAATGTCAGGTTGGGGTTAGTTGAGCTACAGTTGCCCAACTAACCCACCACACCCACGGTTTTAAGTATTATTTTTAGGATACGGACTTCGACCATACCCAAAGGCTGGTCCAAGGAAAGAAGCCAAATTAAACAAAAGATAGAAAAAAGCTGCAATTTTAACAGATACAGAAGGCATTAAAGAGAAGCAAAATAAAACTGCTTAAAAAGTTTAAAAAACGAAGATGAATTAATAGATATTAAATCCAATAGTTAAGCTAAGCTAGGTACGTTGCTGTTTTATTAATGAGATGTGTTGTTTTGTCACAGATTATAAACATAAAAAGCAAATTGTCAAAATGTATTTTTATTGTAAACGTATAAAACATTTAAGCCATGATTTGACTATACTTTTAAAGTGCTCCACTAGCCCCACACCCTTGCTCAACTTACCTCACCTATGGGGTACATTGGGCATACTTGACTATCTACACTAAAATAGATGTAACTCCTAAATTCGACCTATTAGAAAGAAATTACTATGGACACTATTAATAAGGGATAAATTGCTAATCCATCAGTATGCATTATAAGCTATCAAGACTTATTTTTAAGAAGCTATAACCGATCAAGTGAAAAATTGCTCAACCAGCCATCATATCATTTGCCTATAAAAAAAGCATTGATATAAGTTAATTTAAACGCCCAAATATCATTATTATTGTGGCGACCATTCAAAAGTTATAAATGAAATACATTTTTTAATTTAAACTTTGAAGGTCAATAAACGCCGTAAGGTAGCGCGATAATTTTTTTTTTATAAAGTACTAAAATTATTTTGGCTCACTCTATTTCCAATTTAAAATAATTTAAAAAATTAATATTAAAAAAATATATCAAAGCTGTTTCTGGGGACATCTGAAGAAAAACTTTATTGTCTATTAAAAAATTGAGTTACAAACATTACTTGTCCAAATGTACACGTATAAATTGTTTTAAATTAATGACACACCTTGGAAATAATAATTACATTAAAATGAGGTCAGTGTCAATTGTTTTCGATTTAAATACCTTTACTTTTTTTATAATATCGATTGTTTTTGATATAGTATTATTTTGGTATATATCAGGGGCGTAGCTCAGATGGTAGAGCGCTCGCTTAGCATGCGAGAGGTACCGGGATCGATACCCGGCGCCTCCAACATTTTTTTGATTTTTTTTAAAGATTTTAATGCATTTCTCTTACTTTTGCCTTGTGTAAATAAAACAAAAGAATTCTTTTATTTATACAGGGGGCGTAGCTCCAGATGGTAGAGCGCTCGCTTAGCATGCGAGAGGTACCGGGATCGATACCCGGCGCCTCCAAAAATTTTGCTTTTTTGGGTCTAGATTTAACTATATTTATCTTACTTCTGTTGTATTGAGGCGAAGGCGTTAAAGAAAATTTAAATAAAATGTACATTCGGGTGGTATTATTATAGGATATGTTTAATTATTTTTTTACGATAGTCCGAAATCGGCTCAAAATAAATAATAAAATTCTTGCCAAATTGCAGCTTTTTATTTTAAGATTAATCGCCCCCCACTGCAGCTAAAGCTTTAAATGAGATTAACATGGAAAAGGTTCTGTTATTATTTTAAAATTTTTAGGTTTTGCACCAATGAACTGACCATAACGACACATATTAGCTCTTGTTGCAAATTTAATGCTCCACGAAAAAGGTATCCTATATTCTTTTGATTACCTAATTGAGTATTCAATGTCAAAATCATGTTATTATAAAAATAACGCAAATTTGAATAGCGGTACCTATACCAGAAAATAAGGTTTTTAAGATATTTGGGATTTTTAAAAATTTCTTTACAAAAATAAAAAATTATATATCTTACTTTACTTACGCTTGACTTTGTATATGATGTTAGATTGCTAGAATATTAACTGTAAAGTAAGAACATTTTAAAAGCGCAAATTTGGTACCCTTTGAAAATAATACAAAAAAACATAAAAAAGGCCGCCTACAATTGGACTATTTTATACAAAGGCGCCGCTATCCTTCCCAAAAAGCAACTTTGAAATTTTAATGACTCATGCTGTGTATTTCAAAGTAGATACTCCAGTGGCGCATTTATCAAAAGGCTGAGTAGGCTGAAGCCTATGGCGACGTTTTTAGGGGGCGGCAAAATTGGTAATTCTAAATATTGATTTTTGTGGATTTCGAATTTTATTTAGTATGTACAATTGAAAGAAATGAAAGTGAGGACATGTATGCAAAATTATAAAAGGATATGACGACTTCTATTGGGGTAATAAGAAACTTGAAAATGTTAAGTAAACAAAAATATACAACATTTAATCTACGTAGTTTATTATTAGCCTTGTTTACTAAAAAGTAAAATAGTAAGAGCCAATGTTGTGTTTCCGATGCAGTCTCGCGAAGTCTCGCTTCGTTTGTCAAAGATTTTTTACCTTTTTCTTTATCAGTTTTTGTACTTACAATTGCCTTCCTACTTTTTGCTACTTCTGAGTGTAAGGACTCATACAAGATTTTTATAATTTACAAGGTTTTGCATTATAAAAATTAATATGTTTTGTCCTACCCTGTATATCCTAAAAGATAAAAGCATTCTGATGAAAGATATGGATTCTACAAAATCTACCCAACAAAACAGTGTGTTTTATTTATTTTATACGTTAAAAAATAAAGAACGTTGGGAAGATGTATCTCTATTACGCTTTTAAGAATAATTTAAAATTATTTTTCAGATTTGGATGGTCATATTTCCGAAACTAATTGAGATAGACACATCAAATGTAGTATTTGTTTTAAAGCATTTTAAAAGATTTTTTGGTGGTGATATAATATTCAGGGTATTCCATTTAAAAAAATGATACCTATTGTCGTACCCTGTATATCATTTGAGATAATAATCATCGGATTACTGATTAGAATACTACCGAATTAACCAAACAATCTGATATTTTAGTTTATTTTATTTTACATTTTACGAGTTATGGACTGAGAGGAAATAACTGACAAAATTTTGTTATAGGGTTCATTATTTATAATAATAATAATAATATGAACCTTCTAACATATTGACTACAAAAGTTTATTACCCCAACGTAATTTTGCAGATATTGGTATATTTTTCTATTAATATCATCAATATTTCAATTTATTATCTTCGTCTCTCAGGGTGGCCAATTTTTTTATTAAACGATTCTAATAAAGTACTGGTGTTATTAACGTAATAAAATAAAAGACCTGCTGTATAATCGAATTCTTTGCAGGGAGGTCCAAATTTAATTAAAAGATCGTTTGCTGATAAGAAAAAAACAGTTTTATTATTCAATTTTTAAGGAAAAATTTTTGCTTTGAAATATCCGGAATTTTTATATGAAAATTAAAACAATTAGGGTATAAGTTTCGTAAATTGTTTTTAAGGAAAAATAAATTCCAGGCGATTTATGGTCGGGAAATCAGGGTACTCAGTTCATGCAAAATCAGCTCCAAGCTGGTGCGGGACTGCGTAATTGCCCTGGAAGAGGTGGGTGCGTCCAACAAGCTAACCATTGCCTGGGTACCAGGACACGAAGGCCACGAAGGCAATGAAGAAACTGATAAATTGGCAAGGAGGGGGCTGGCAGGACAATGGTAGGTCCTGAGCCCTACTGTGGTATTCCATCATGCCAGGTAAGGTCATCCATTAGATCATGGATTATGAGGAATCACAAGACTGGTGGAGGAGAACACCAGGACAGCGTCAGGCGAAAGTGTTCATCAAGGCTTACTCGCCAGAATTTACAAAAGACCTTCTGAATTATAACCGGAAGGCAGTAAGAATAATAGTGGGTCAACTGACAGGTCATTGCAGACTGAATAAACACCTGGAAACTATGGGCCTGGCAGAAGAAAACCTATGTAGGTTCTGCCAGGAGGAGGGAAGAAACCGCAGAACACGTATAGTGCTACTGCGAAGCCCTTTGTCGTCTGCGGTTTGCAAGGCTGGGTGAAGAAAAACCTAAAGCGGCAAGATATACCAAGGGGCCAGTTTCAAGCTTGTGGAGTCTGATTAAACAGACCGGCTTGGATAGCGTGCTCTAACCTATGGACGGAGGACACACAATAAACCTGAGCAGGTTGCAGTGTTAGAGGATATGCAATCCACCTCCTAATCTAATCTAATCTAATCTAATGGTCGGGAAGGATGGGGGTTAAGTAAAACATACGGTTTTTCTTGATTTCCGGCAAAACTGCAAGTCCCATGAAAAAAAGTGAAATGGCAAACTTGTAGGCATTAAAAAATTCACAACTTTTGTACTTACGCCCTTTTTACATACCCTCAAAATTTAGGTGAAAAATTCAAATATCCAAGTTTTTGGTTTTTATTTTTATCTTTCACAAAAAATAAATTATTATTGCAAAATTTGGTAAAAACGTACCCTTGCATGTCCCATATACGCTGTTTTTTTTGGTTTAAAATATTAATTTTTTAACCTTATTTTGACTAAATGTAAAAAGTACCCCTATCAAAATGTCAAAATATCGACATTTTCCAAATAGTAGCTGGTCGTTTTTTCGGTAAAATCTTTAGTTTTTAATGGTGTAAAAAACTATACATTACAATGGTAAATGTTGTCAGAAAATGCAAAAATATTGGATCCGATTTTTTAAAAATTAATATTAGACCAGGGTTAATTATTTTTGAAATAACAAAAAATATAGAAGGATAAAACCCATTAAAAAATGAAGAGAAAATAACAAAAATTAAAAATAAAATTACAGGCGATCTGAGGTCGGGAAGTGGAAGGGGGTGAGTATTTAAGGGTAAAAACGGTTTTTGTCGATTTCCGGCTAAATTACTATACTTAGTTCACTATAAATTAATTGATCATAAGGGGTTACGTAACTTTCTTATAACACTTTATTTAAATAACAGTATAGATGTTTGTTTACAAAAATTACCTTAAATTTGACTTACAAACACACCAAAGTGGTCAAATTTTTAACCGAACTTCGACTTCCCTTAAAAATAGTTTGGACGACTGAAACAGGTTGACTTTTGTAAAAGGAAATCTAGCAAAAATACAGATCTTGTCTAATGTCAGAGCCCTCCTCCCAGCTTTTGAATTGTATATTGTATAAACAAAATTATAAAAACCAAATTTAAGACAAGAAATGACAGACATAAATGTCAAACTGACAGCTGGGCGCCATTTTGAAAAGAAAAATTAAATGGAAAGGAGGGTCTTGTGGCACATTATTTTAAAGCTCCTGACAAGTTCTTTATAAACCCAGAACATAAAGTGAATACCTTTACACCCCAAAAAATAGCGGTACTTTAAAAAATCATCTGAATACCTGATTTGGATGGCGATATTTCCAAAACTAATAAAGGTGGATATACCTTATGTGGTATTTTCCTAAAGGTCTTTAAGGTATCTATTTAATGGTGATATAATATACAAGGGGCGTCATTAAAAAATGTATAAAAATACCACATAAAGTATATCTAACTTTATTAGATTCGGAAATACGGCCATCTAAATGAGGTATTCAGGTAATTTTCAAAGTACCACCATTTTGCAGAAGGTAAATGAGTTTATATTCTGGGATTAAAAGTACTCGTCAGAAGCTTTAAAATGATGTGCCACAAAACCCCCTTTCCATTTAATTTTTCTTTTAAAAATGGCGCCCAGCTGTCAGTTTGACATTTATATATGTCATTTTCTGGCCAAAATTTGGTTTATGTTGTTTTATCAAAGTCCTATAATTTTCATAAAAAAATATCAAACAATTTAAAAGTTAGTGGGAGGGGAGTCCTGAATTTAGACAAGCACTGTATAGCTACAAATTCTATACAAATATGGTCAATTTTTAAACCGAAATGGAGCAGACTTTGTAATTGTTTTTTTTGCAAACAAAGACTACTTGGTTCAGTCACCGTCCTGGGTTGCTTTCCAGTGATTTTTGTGCGTCACGCTCCAGGGCTTGAAGCTCTTGAACTCTCTAAAAAGTTAGTCACTGGAACGCATCCTTAGACAAGGAAAGAGAGGTACTTTAAGAAATTTTAAAATTTCGTTGTTTTTAACCTTTCTTGGCTTTATAATAATAATCTCTTTATCTAATTCCATTTTAAATAAATAATTTTAAAAAATCCATCCTTAACCACAAAAACACACGTTTGAAGTACAAAAATTAAAAGAGGGGTTGGTGCATGAGGGGCAAGGGGAAAGAAAAACGGAGTAGCTCAGGTGCATAACACTTTCCGTCACTGGAACGCCATAAAGTAGAACGAAATGCTCCTGAGCTACTCGGGAGCGCTCTATTTGCGTCACTGGAAAGCCACTCTGATTGAATTGGTAACTGTTCTGTAAATTCGCAGGCGGTCCGGGTTCGATTTTCGCTCAAAAAGTTTTTTGGTCTTTTTTTATATAAAAATAGAGAAAGCAACGAATTTACATGTTTTTAGTGGATTTTTTCTTCGATATTCAGTTATACCAATTTTATAAATAAAGAGGTAAAGTTTGTAACTTTAATTGTTTCTTTGAAGGGCTAATTTTCGGAAAAACTAAACCGATCATAAAAATTCTTTCACAATCAGAAAGCTGCACTATTCAGGAATGCTATAGGCTATATTTTATCATGATTAAACAAAAAATTCAAATGAAATTATAATTAACGAAGTGGGCACGGGTCGGCTAGTTTGTTCTAAAGTTATTCGCTATCAGAATGAGTCAAAATATGGACAGCCACCCAGTTTATAACAAAACTTTTCAATTTCTTCCACTAATGGGCATTGGCATGCACTAACCGGGAACTTAGAACTTTAACAAAAATCGATCGTTGGGCAACGGATATCGTTAATAAAATTACCGCGTCAGTGGCCTTTTTATAAAGTAAAGAAGACGTGTTAATTCTAAAGGTCTCACTCTAGCGGGCGTATGATTTGATTAAATACATTGTTTGAGGTTTATCCATTATCTTTATAGAAGCGAATTTAAAGAAGGCACTGGCTACCGCCGGCGGTTTTGCTCAATTTTAGGAAGAAAACCGCCGTTCGGTAGTTTTTTATCTACGTATATGAAAGCGCAGAAAATTATATTTCATTTGTTATTAATGGCGGTTGTTACTTATCAATCCAGCCACGAAACGTTAGGATAAATACAATGGTGGTTTAATTTGCCTGTCCCCATCCCGTTATATTCCTCCAATTTATTTTTCCAAAGAGTGCTATTAACTAAACTATATACAATATTTAACAATAAAACCACAAAAAACCAAACGCTTAAGGCACGCAACAAAAAAATTAGGGTTAGATTAACTGTAACTATTTTTCGGCGGTTTTTAATAAATTTAATAGGCAATTTAAATCAAAAACATATGTAAAAACCGCCGCTAATAAAAAGTAATTATAATTTTCGGCGGTTTTCATATACGTAAATATAAAAAACCGCCGGACTTTATTTGAATGTGTATATGTTTGATGTGAGATTAAAAACCATTTCTTGGCATGATCAAATCTTTATCTAAATAAATAATAAATAATAAACTTGAATTTTCACTGCAGAATTAAAAAAAAAAACAATACAAAATGACCATATCGAAAAATTGTTTTTATTTATTTACGCGAAAACCGTATATCCAATAAAAAGTCAAGAGATCAAATCGGTTTCAAAGTAAATAGGGAATTTAAAAAATATTTTTATTTTAGAAAAATGCAGTGGTACCATTTCTTTTTCTAAAAAACATTTATCTTAAACCCCATGGACGACATCGGTAATTTTTTTTCTTGTATGCCAAAAAATTCTTCTGATGCAAAGGGGGTCACCCAAATATTTGAATTGGAAAAAAGTGATTTAAAAAAAACTATTTTCTACACCCCGTAGTTCAAAAACTAAGACATTTGCGACATAATATATGTTCATATGAAGACTTTTTTCTAATTTTTATTGTAGAATCGCTTCTTAAAGTTTATTGGTTGAGTTTTTGGACACCCTGTATATGAAAATCTTTTTTTAGGTTAGGCAGTTGTAATTCTAAAATGGTAAAAAACTTGATGATGTACGTGTAATAGCTATTTATGTATCAAGGGCGTTACTAGGACTATAATGCCTTGAAGGTCGAAATAGATTCGACCTGATGGGCATTATAGTCCAGTAAAGCCCGTGGTGCATACTAATGCTTTATGTTTTACCCAAAAAGAGTTTTTCAATGACTAATTACATTATTTATTCGCAATATAAAAAATAAGTTGCACCTATACCTGTATACGTAAGTAGATAATGACTGGTGTTAAGTTTGACTTTGATGTTTCTATCAGTTAGTCAGTTGGCATTTTTTATTTAACGATTTGCTCAAAATGGAAGAAATTCCACAAAATATAAGAGAAAAGTCTATAAAAGCGACCGAAAATCTTTTGCCAGTTAAATCAAGGCAACAGTATGATCGGGAGTATGGCATATTTGGTATTTGGAATGATGCGAACGCAATTCTTCAAATAACCGAAACCGTTTTAATGGCATATTTTCAGGAACTGGTAAGTTATTGATTTTATTTTAATACATATGTTTAACAAACTTTATTATTTTTAGTCAGAAAAATACAGTCCGAACTCTCTCTGGACCAAGTATTCCACCCTAAGGTCTACGTTGATGGTCTATGAAAATATAGACATTTCGCAATACCATCGTCTCATATCTTTTTAAAAGTTAAGTCGAAAGGATACGTCCCGAAGGAGTCTAAAGTTTTGGAAGGAGAAAAAAGATAGTGCTACCACCGCTGCTACCATCACAAAAACACCGACCATACTATAGTGGGATCAGCTACATTTTCCGGGACATTTCAAAATTGTAATTTTTATTTTGAAAATAAAGTTTAATTTTTAGTATTGTTTAAAGAAAAATTATTTTTTGTATAAACTTGATCTTTATATTGTGAAAGAAATAAAATTGGATAAGCAATAAAATTTCCATATTAGCGCATTAGGGCATTATAAGCGGGCATTATCATAATGCCCGCTTGTAATGCCCTAGGTGTGATTGCAGGTATTATTGCTACCATAACATATTTCGTTTCTAAGGTATTACAGATCAATATTAGATGGGTAAAACATAAAAAACTTTATAGCCTTAGATCTTAGAACGCACAAAATATTTTCAAACTTTCAAAATACCACCTGGCTTCCAAATATTATTTAACTTTGACTTGCCACTCTCTCTGCCACTTTTCTCCTTGTAATTAAAAAATATACATTGAACTAGATGATTTAATAAATTTTTCTTAGCAGTTAGCTACTTAAGAGCAGTGTAATTTAATTTGAAAACTTTGTTTTTTAAAAAAACAACAATTATCATGTAAATAAATTATCTGTTTAATGCTGAATGGCGTTCGTCGCAATTTATCGTAGTTGCTATGAAAACAGAAACTAATAAAAATTAGGAGTTAGTTGTAAAAAAATTTCTTGTTTTCCGTTAAAAGTTTAAAAAATAACAATAATTATGTGTTTCGTATCTCCTATGGTGTTATAATAATTTTAAGTTAAAGTTGGTATAGTAAGAACATTTTAAAAGCGCAAATTTGGTACCCTTTGAAAATAATACAAAAAAACATAAAAAAGGCCGCTTGCAATCGGACTATTTTATACAAAGGCGCCGCTATCCTTTACAGCGACGCGCCGATACACTATGGGATAGAAATCCATTATTTTGGCCAAAAAGCAACTTACTTACTTATACTCCAAACTACATTGTACGCAAAATTATAAAAGGATATGACGACTTCTATTGGGGTAATAAGAAACTTGAAAATGTATTTTAAGTAAACATAAATATACGACATTTAATCTACTTAGTTTATTATTAGCCTTGTTTACTAAAAAAAAGTAAAAGAGTTTAAATAATAAGAGATATTGTTGTGTTTTCGATGCAGTCTCGCGAAATCTCGCTACTTTTGTCAAAGATTTTTTACCTTTTTCCTTATCAGTTTTTGTACTTACAATTGCCTTCCTACTTTTTGCTACTTCTGAGTGTAAGGACAGATACAAGAATTTTTATAATTTACAAGGTTTTTCATTTTAAAATTTAATATGTTTTGTCCTACACTGTATATCCTAAAAGATAAAAGCATTCTGATGAAAGATATGGATTCTACAGAATCTACCCTACAAAACAGTGTTTTTTATTTATTTTATAAGTTTAAAAATAAAAAAAAGTTGGGAAGATGTATCTCTATTACGCTTCTAAGAATAATTTAAAATTATTTTTCAGACTTGGATGGTCATATTACCGAAGCTAATTGAGATAGACACATCAAATGTAGTATTTTTTAAAGCATTTTTAAAGATTTTTTGGTGGTGATATAATATTCAGGGTATTCCATTTAAAAAAATCATACCTATTGTCGTACCCTGTATATTATATGAGATAATAATCATCGGATTACTGATTAGAATACTACCGAATTAACCAAACAAGCTGACTTTTTAGTTTATTTTGTATAATAAAAAATAATAATGTTAAGGGGGTGTAAATTTATAATAACATATAAGGGGGCGTCCATAAATTACGTGAGACATTTTAGGGGGGAAGGGGTCAAGCAAAATCTTACCAAATCTCACGAGGGGGAAGGGGGGTCTGTGAAAATCTCACGTAATTTTTGTGTAGGTAGAAAAGAAAACAAAAATAAATTTTGGGACAGGCCTCCCCCAGGAAAATGTGATGTATGTATTGTTGCTTTTTGCTTTTTTGGATGGAGGACCTTTTTTTTGCTCTTCTATATTTTTTGAAAACAAAATCAATTTCGATTCAAGAAATTGAGAGTTTTGTATTCCCATCATAAATCTCACGTGAGATTAGATAGTGGGGGGTAAAGAAAATCTCACCTAATCTCACCAAGGGGTGAGGGGGTCCAAAATATGGAAAAAACATCTCACGTAATTTATGGACGCCCCCTAATAAGTTTTAGGTTTTCAAAAAGCATTTATAATATTTTATAATATTTTTCCATTAAAAAGCACCCCAATTTAAGTTAGATTGGTAAGTGCGATGACCAGCAGCATTAACCGGCATATCATTTTCTTTAAACTCTCTTGTGCCTTTTTTTTATCAAAGAGCACCGAATTTACATTTTTAAACTGTTCCTTCTATACTTAGATAATTTTTTATTGTTAATACCAAATTTAACCTAAAATTATTTTAACATCGTAGGAAATACATAAACACAAACTAGTGTTTTTATTTTTAAACTTTTAACAAAACACAAGCAATTGTTTTTACAACATATTCTTTTAGTTTTTGTTTTTATGGCAACTAAGATAAATTGAGACGTACGCCATTCAGTATCAAAAAGATCATTTACCTAGATAATAAATGTTGTTTTTTAAAGAAAAATAAAGTAAAGTGTCTTAGTGTTTACATCGTTGAATTGGCTGTAAAATACTGCTTTTAGAAATATTATAAAAGTTATATGGTTCTATTTTGGTTTTTGAGCTAGGGTAAAAAAACTAAAAAGTTTGAGCTCTCTAATAAAAAAGTTTGAAAGGATAAAATCGATTTCGTATTTTTCTGAAAGTAAGTAAAGCATAAGGAGTGATTTTAAAATGATCATGGCACTCTAGATATAAAATAAAAATTTAATTTCAAAATAAAATTTGACCAAAATTTGTTTTAAGAATATTGTATTCCGACTAAAAATGGTTTTGTAATAATAAAAACGAACGCCCTTCGTCATACATATAATTAAGTAAACTAAAATTCTACCTTAAATCAAGTAATTTTTAAAAACATATTATCCTGATTATTTAGAAAATATATATCCACTGTTACATTTTTATAAATAAACTAACTTTTATTAAATAAATAATAACACTGACTTCACTTTTAAAAATTATTTCTTACAAAAAGAAAAATATATTTATTAAATTCACGAAAATTTATATCGCGAATTACGCGCAAAACTTTACAGTCGTTTGATAAAACAAGACTCTGGAGCAACGCGTCCGTTCAGCGTCGTCGATTAGCGGCGACTTACCGGGAAAGCGCGTCCCGACGCGCCCGTGAATCTCCGACGCATCCAGACGCGCGTGCCAGAACAGCCTCCATGAACACAAAATGCATAAAGCCGAGCATAAAGCTCCATTAATTATTTACCTTCGCAGTGTTGAATTTAGACATTTTTTACCGGGGGAGTTTATTATTCCTCGGGGGATCCGGAAGTAACAAAAGAATTTATATTTTTTCTCAAAAAAAGGTCTTCAGGTGTAAAACATAACCAAAGAATACCAATCCATAGAACCCCACAAGTGAGATTTCAGGGTACCCTAAAAATTTTTAGTACCTACCGCGACCAACAGATGGCGAAAGTAGTACGATGTCGCTTTGCTAATACGATTACCATCAGAAATTAATAGCAGTCGCTGACGAGCAGTCGGCCCGATCAGTTAGAGTGAGGATATACGCAAAATTTAATAAAAATAAAATCCCCGATAAATGGACCCAGTATCCATAAGATTATTAAATTTATTATTTCAGAATAGGATATATCAATGCGTTTTTACAAAACATCGTAAGCGACATTCGCCAATTTTACGGGAAACGATTTTTCTTCCCATCGCGTTATTTTTAAAGAAAAACCGAGATCTGAATGTTTTTATTTTAGATTTCTTCTTAATTTGAATTACAAAACAAACATATTTAACATTTAATGTCAAAATTTTCAGAATCTCCTAAAAAAAAGCTAAAAATTTTAAAATTCTAAACCTAAATAATAGTTAATTTTTAAATTTTTTATTTTTATTTAATTTATCTTGACAACGGTGGCAGACTTGCCACCAAAACGTCGATTTTTAGTTCTCTATTTACTTGCTTTATTTTTTTTTTTTGGTTTTTTGGTACTATTAATTTATTTTTTGGCGTGTACCCAAATAACTACCATTAATTAAATGAACCGCCGAACCAATATAGAACATATCTTCATCTGAAATAAAGCCAATGAAAAAAAACGTTTCCCGTAAAACTGACGAATGTCGCTTACGATGTTTTGTCAAAAACCCATCGATATATCCTATTCTGAAATCATAAATTTAATAATCTTATGGATACTACCATTTATCGGGGATTTTATTTTTATTAAATTTTGCGTATATCCTCACTCTAACTGATCGGGCCGACTGCTGTCAGCGACTGCTATCAATTTCTGATGGTAATCGTATTAGCAAAGCGACATCGTACTACTTTCGCCATCTGTTGGTCGCGGTAGGTACTAAAAATTTTTAGGGTACGCTGAAATCTCACTTGTGGGGTTCTATGGATTGGTATTCTTTGACATAACTAACCGCTTACTTCATGTTCTTATGGACATTTGTGTATATCTGTGTAACAAATAATATACTTTTGAGATTATATTCTTGCTTATTACTTGATACCAACTTTCAATAATTGTTTACTTATTTGACACATGCCGATTTTGATGAGTTTTTGGGGCGTTGATTACAAATCTGAAAAAATCTTTAGTCGGCAACGTTTTGTTCTCGAGATAAATTCATCTTCAAACTTGAACAGAAACCTAACCTGAATTTACCATATTTCTCCTTCTTTTGGCACAAAAATTCCTAAGCTTTCCGCTAAACTGGCACTCAATATTTTACTTTCAGTCTTGAAACCCCATTTTTTATTTATTTGACCCCTTTTTTATAAAATTGCAAAGCTTTACTTTTAATCACATCATGGAGCCATCATGGGTAAAGTAAATAGAAAAATTGGTTATTAAGAAGTGGAAATCAAATATTGAGTGCCACTTCAGCTTAAAATCGAGTTGTTTGCAAAAGAAGGCGAAATA
Organism: Listronotus bonariensis; assembly: GCA_014170235.1. Classification (NCBI taxonomy): domain Eukaryota; kingdom Metazoa; phylum Arthropoda; class Insecta; order Coleoptera; family Curculionidae; genus Listronotus; species Listronotus bonariensis. The sequence continues at coordinate 20,377 of JACEGR010009481.1, forward strand.
TGGTAAAAAAAGGTAAATTTGCTTTTCAACTTTGATAATGTCAAAAAACCCCTGTATGCCAAAAATTATTAAGGTGTCCGATAACTAAACAATTACCCATATTTCTCCGGGGGATATTTTTTGCTTTGCGGGAACATCCCCCGGACCACCCCCTGAATTTAACGCTGTACTGATTCTTTGGGCGATGTAAACAAGTTAACAAAATAATTGGTAATCGACAAAGAAAATAACTAGTAATGTCAGCGTTCCGTTAAAAAGTCATAAAAAAATATATTTTTTTCTATGACTGTTAAAAAATGTATATGTCCCAGGCAAATAGTTATTTTGGGCAAATGGCTTCTGTCTGCGCAAATGCCTTCGGCCTGGGCAAATGACTTCATAACAATAATTTTTATTTAAAAGCCATTTGCCTACGTAAATGGCATTTGCCGTGGTCCTTGTCAGGCAAATGACTGTGATGTATATCATAACATTAAAGGTTCTGGTTGGAAAAATATATTTTTTTTAATTCCTTAATAAAGTGAATTAAAAAAACAAAGACTTAACTAACCAAAACTAACCATGACTTCCCCCATGTGGTTATGCAAATATTTCTATTTCCATTAGTCGTAAACTTGCTTGAGCAAATATAATTAAATGCTAATTGACTAGTTAAATAGTATTTGCCTAGGCCCTAGGTAATTAGCATTTAAAAATAAAAAATACACTATTTGCACAGACAGAAAGCATTTGCCTAGACATAAGCCATTTTCGTAAAATTACCATTTGACTGCGAAATATACATTTGACTGCGAAATATACATAATATACATTGTATGTTTTCGACGGTTTTCGACAACCTCGTTTTCTAAATATGACTTTAGAGCCAAGATCACTATTTTTTTAGTCACATATGAATATAAAAATATTTAAAAAGTACGTAAAATCAATTAATAATAAAATCAATCACATTCGATAGAAAAAATGGCACTAGGCTTTAATATCCCGTACGCCATGACTGAAATCTGCCACAAAACGGTAATATAAATTTTATTGTTTGAATTAATATAAATTTACTTACATAAAAGTTGTTTTTCAATGATTTTTAGTGATATACTCGTAGAAAAAGTATAGTATGCAACTGGCGCGGAATACTTATTTCCTCTCTTATGACATGCAAAAATCAATACGAAAAATAAGTAACATTTCTTGCTTATCTCATAATATACTATTTTCAAGGAAAATAATGCGTAAATTAAAAAAGCCCGCCTACCGACACGCCTGTAAAATGGTAAATAAAAAACGTAAAGGAAGTAACTTACTACAAATAATGCTCTGGAATTAACGAAGGGCACCATACTGACTTACCTGAAAAAAAAATTGTAAAAACACATTTCACAGCTTTGGACATTAAAACATATGAATATTAAATTATAATTAAAATTATTTAATCAATAAAAAAATTGTTTAGTTTACAGTATTTCTTTCAGAAACCAAATAAAAGAGTTTACCGGATAAGGGCGGGCAAATAAAAACAAACCACTACTGTATTTTTATCCCAACGTTTGGTGACTGTGACTGTCACTGAGTTGCCACTTTCTCGAGGATAATTAAAACAAAAAAACACGTTAATATATGGTGTTATGTCACCTTATCATTAACAAAAGAATCATAAATAGTTTAGGATCCGAATAGGAAGCGATCTGAACTCGTCTTTTGCCTTAAAAATTATGGTATAGGCCATATTTAAATTTAAAAATAATCTAAAATTTTTGACATGCCCTGTAAATTGGGTATTTTTTACTCTACTTGACAGTACTAATAAATTACTAAATTTTATTCTCTTCAATTTTATAAATTATTACATGAGAAATTTTAAAATTTTAAATAAAAAAAAATATTACAATTTTTGGTACATTCTGTATTATTTAAAAATTCATATTTTATTAACTGACCTGAAAATGTATTAATAAAAAGGGATTGCCATTATACAGGGTTTGTCAAAATCAAATATTTCTGTTGTTTAATGAGATATAACAATTTTTTTATAAAATTGTAGGATTTTTAAATGTGCCCCAAAAATATTTTGATATATACAGAGTTTCCTAAAACAACGTCATGCATTTCCTTTTTTTTTTGAATATACCAACCGGAACTAAAAATTAGAAAATAATTTTTCATTAAAAAAAATATTGTCACTTCATAGTAAAAAGTGGGGTGCTTAATATATTAAATGTTAGTAATTATTATATTTGCTCAACATCTGGTAGAGGGAAAAGTTAGGAAAAAATTGTAAAAATGCACCCCCACGCTTGCTTTTTTACTAAGGAAGTGACAATATTTTTTTTTAATGAAAAATTATTTTCTAACTTTTAGTTCGGTTGCATATAAAAGCGTGTTTTTAGTTTTAAACTATTATTTATTTTTCATTTTTTAGTTCGATATGCATTTATGTATGTATGTATGTTAAAATGCTCCAGTTTATTCACTAAAGAATTCCTTCTGCCATTTTGTCAAGAGTAGCTAAACCTGAGAGAAAAGTTTGGAATGTTGCCAAAAGATGGCAACACAGGTGTTGTTTTTATAATATAATGGAATTTCTTTTCCCTGGCGATCCAAACCAGGATAACGGGATACTGTTTGCAGATTATTGCATTGTCATGGGTCCTTAATACGTGTGCAAAGTTTCCAAAGAAATCGAATAGCTGGAAGTTGGTTAAAATTAGGCTCAAAGATTCCGTTACTATAGATAGATGGATAGATGGATAGATAGATAGTTACAACCCAAGTTAATAAAAGACATGAGATTCTGTAAGAAACATAAGGAAAAGGAAAATAGGGATAAAGAAAAGGAAGAGATCCCTATTCCTTTGAAATGTCGTATTCTGTAATAAATCATTTTCGGATTCGTGTGCTATCGTTCTTTTTCGGTCAAACTGGAATCCTTATGATAATTGGGAATATTTCTTATTACTTATTTTAAAAATATCGACTTTTCATCCTATTTGCCCGAAATTTACGTCACGAATGTCCGTTCTGTCACCTGTCATACGTCGACTTTGGCATTTATTTGTTGTTGTTGATTTGAGTTTTCGGAGATAATAAGCTTTTTATAATTTACTTACGTTCTTAATCAAAATGCTTCCTGTCGAAAGGTTTTGATCAACGAAATAGAAAACGACGAGAGGAATTACATGCTTCGGGTGCAAAAGGCCGTGTTACGTGATCAAAGTGACCCCTTTTCTCTTCCGGATCAGAGATTTATTGATCTATTTCGCCTTAATAAAGACATGATGCAGTATCTTTTTTAAATATAGTTCCTCAATTAAACGAGAGTGTTCGAGAAACTCGAGTAGCTCCACAATTAAGGATACTAATCACATTAAGATTTTTGGCAACAGGTAGTTACCAGAGAAGTACTGGGGAAGAAATTTTATTATCTTCAAGTCAGCCAGTAGTTTCTCGTTCTCTACTGGAAGTAACAGAAGCTATTGTAAACCATTTAGGGAATGAATGGATACAATTTCCCCAAAGTGAAGCTAGAAAACGGGACATTAAAGCTGGGTTTATGGAAAAGGCAGGTTTTCCTGGAGTTATAGGATGCATAGATTGTACCCACATTGCTATTATAGCACCTACTGAAGAAGAACATAACTATGTAAACCGGAAGGGATTCCACTCGAAAAATGTACAGATCATATGCACCTATAACTTGGAAATATTGCATATTGATGCTCGATTCCCCGGTTCAACGCATGACTCTTTCATTTGGAGATCTTCAGAAGTAAAAACTTTATTGGAGCAATCATTTAATGAAGGTTAGTTAAGCAATAATTATCAACATGTCTATTCTTAAAACAAGTAGCAACAATGGAACTTTATTTGCCCTATCATTTGTCTAGTTTCTTATGTTTTTATTTTTACAGGAGAACGAAATGTATGGCTTTTAGGTGATTCAGGTTATCCCCTTCAGCCTTGGATAATGACACCATTTAGAGGTAAGTTTAAAAGTACACAGATTTTGTGAACATGTCATTTTTAGAATAATTTTTGTTTAGCATAAAACTTTATAAATTGGATCAGTTCTTTTTCCAGCACAAAGGCAATAATTATTATCCCTATTATTTTTAGATTTACCTAATGCCGATTCTCCCGAAGGCAGGTACAACAGAGCTCATAAAATAACACGAAGCACAGTTGAAAGAACAATAGGTGTACTTAAAAGTAGATTTCGATGTTTGCTAGGAGAAAGAAAACTTAGGTATAACCCAGTAAAAGTAGGGACTATAACAAATGCATGTGCTATTCTGCATAATATGTGTATTCGTGCAGGTATTCCTTTACCTGAAGATTTAGGTGACCATGATTTATTTATTTTTAATGATGGCAATGGAAATATTTATAATGATATTTTAAACTTAGGTAGACAAATAAGACAAAACATTGTTAATAGGTACTTTAGGTAGTTTTAATTTACTTTTATGTTTTATTTTCATTAGTTAAATTTTAAGTTCCACTTAAAATAATTATTTAGAAGTAATAATCTAAAGTAGCATAAGAAATTTATTGCAGCAAATATCAAAGTTTATTTTAGTTATTTCATTTAATAATTTTACTATAAGAATTTACATTATATTATTTAGAAGATATTTAATTTTTATGTGCAGAAAAAGAAATAAAAGTATTTTTAAACAAGTTTATTGTAGTTCTCTCTAATATAACAAAACAACAATTATATATTATTAACAAAAAACTAACTCTTTTACATAAAAAATATAAAGCATTTTCAGCTACAGAACAAAAAGTCTTAACTCTGAAAAATAATATATACTTAAATCTAATCTAATACTTGTCTGATCATATCACAAAATAAAAGGAACAAAAAAGCAATAAAAACCTATTATTAAAAACAAATTAAAAACAGACTCTTCTAAAATATTATTTGCTATAAACTAAACTAATAGTTCAATAATATCACAAAACAAAAAGGAACAAAAAAGCAATAACAACCTATTATTAAAAACAGTCTCTTCTAAAATATTATTTGCTTTAAACTAAACTAATAACTTAATCATATCACAAAATAACATGGAACAAAAAGCAATAACAACCTAACATTAGAAACAAATAAATAAAAGTGTATTCTATAAAGTAAGTCTAACAATAATCGTGAAATGACAAACTGGGTGGAGGCCTCTGCCAGTTCTGAAGAGTTTCTTTCAATTCCTTAATATGGCAGTTTGGGATTCATGGCTATCTGCTAACCGTGAAATGTTGCCATTTATTGTGGTTAGTATCTGAATGGTTTCTTTATGCATATTTTGTAGATTAGTATTTTTGGTTGGGGAAAAATTTTTGTTTCCTCTTTTACGTTTTAAAGGCATCCTTACCATTTCTTTTAAACTCTTTTCCTAAAAACAAGTTTTGATAGCTGAGACAAAGGATTTCATAGCAAAAGTAAATATAAGTTTTTTTGTTCATAAACATGAATATCGATGGTCTAGTTACACATGTTGAATCACTGTTTCTGAAAAATGCACTTACAACATTTGTGAACTAGACCATGGATATCATGTTACTAAATATAATTTTGAATTTAATAAAAGCAAATAAAAATACCCTTCATTTAAATGGGGCAACCTGCTTGCTGCTATTTTTATAATTTTTTTAGTCTCAAATTAAATCTTATACATATTGCTAAGCTAAGGGCTAATATATTTTTTCTTACCTTCCCAACTTTGGTTTGTAAATTCTGATTTGTATTAACGTTCTGAAAAATTAATGGTGGTGGACTTTTGAGGCAGCTGAGGAGGTGGAAGCAACAGCCATATCTTCCAGAAGATTAGCCTAAAAATTAAATTATTACTTATTGCTAATTAAATTAAT